>VWZD01007228.1:161142-193661 GCA_013396695.1 Sakesphorus luctuosus | reverse complement strand
TGATCAAAAAACCCAAAATTTTTGACGAAATTTTGACGAAAAAACACTCGTTATTTCCCTCCTAATAATGTTGTTCTTACAGAAACATGGGCCTTCTAACAACTCTGGTCTACAGCCAAACAAAAAGTTCATCAGTTCCGATGCAGTTTCTAACTCTTTACAGCAGATCCATGTCTTTATATAGCATTGGCACTGTCATTTATCCAAATTAGATCTGTCACAAGATGTAATCTTCTTCAGTGATTTACAGTGGGCTCTTATTCAGATGAATACTCCTCTGATAATGCTATTTAGTTTTAGTTATGCTCATCACTGGTACTGCCAGATATTAAAAAATTATTCCTACAATCTTGCTCCATTATCTAGAACATCTGTTTTGCACAAGAAGCATCTAGAAAACTCTCAAAGTACCACTTTCCCAGGGGGCTGTGTAAATGCCTGGTTTTAGTCAACTCAACCTGACAGGATCCAGTGTGAAATCAAATATCCTGGTAATGTCTTGCCACCAAGAACTCATATACAACTTGTGAAAATGAGAACAGTGTATGGGTGTGCAACACATTATACTGTTTGGGGTAGTTTTTTCTGACATTGTTGTTTCACACTTAAGTGAAGAAGATTCATTTTCTATCTCACTAGTCTGACTGATAAAGAAATATTTTTGTACTGTGGACATCATGTTTTAGAAATGCTTTTATTTTGCTTTGCCTGAAGGAAACAGTTAAGGTGTGATTCAGTATCAGTTGAATTTATGTACTTCTGGTCCTTCCAAGAGGCACCTCATCGCAGTCTTTTTGTTCTTTGAACACCTCTGAGAGAGTTTAATCTTTCTCCACTGAGTAAGTAGACATTTAGAGACCAACTTTTAATTTTGTGGAAGTTGACCCAGAGTACAAACCAATAGTTCCATGTCCTGGGAAGCAGCAAATGAGGATTTGAACCAATCTTAAACTACACAGGGCCTAAGCCCACATTTACAATGTCTGGAACAATTTGTCCCACTGTCTACAAAGTAAGACTAAGTGCTGTGATTCTGGTGCCAACTTGTCACTTTGGTAGAGGAGAAGGGGAAAATAAAACAATATGGTTGAGGTTTTTCTCCCTAAAAATGTACCCTTAAAAAAAACCCCAAACCAAACCAAAACATAAAAGCCTAAGTTCAGTTGCCATTCTATAAAGAGTTCCTCAAGGATTTCCCTGCTTGTGGTAAATTACATTATTGTATGATGAACCATAAAGGGAAAAAAGGTGAAGAACAGTGATTGCTGCTCTTTGCTTTGTCTCACTTTTCCTTGTACCACTGGCAAGAGCCATAAGACAGACTCTGAGATTTAAAAGAATGGCTAAATTGTTGTATTGCCTGTATAGTTTGTTTGCTGCACCAGGTGATTCATAGAATCAATGCTAATAAATAAAACTCTATTCCTTTATTACTCTTTCCTATGTGAGAGTTTACTCTCAGTTTAAAAGGAAATAAAGACATGGTCATAGACAAAACGTTCAGTCCACCAATTTTATTTGAAGTAATGTAAGAAGGCTTTGCAATCAGAATGGCTGCAAGTAAGTAAAAGACAATTAATCATCCAAACAAAACAGAAACAAGGAAGAAAGTGAATTTGTTTGCAAAGTAAGGGATGACCATCCTGTAATAAAGTCCCCTTCCAGCAATAACTTAGAGTGATAAATCTTAGAATCTATAACAAAGCCCTGTGATACAGCTTAGAAACATTTATAGCAGGAAGGGGACAAATTAAATCCCAGCAATTTTTAGTGAAATATTATTATTGTTAAAATATAAGTACCTATCTTTGTCTCTCTATAATCTAAAATGTCAAAAGAAAAATGCTAAATAACGAGTCCCATGAACTCAGCTCACTGCCTGTTTCCAATAGATCTATGGATATGGTCATTGTTATTTAAAGCGTAAGACAATTTATTGACTTGAATGAGATCTCATGGTGTAGTGGGTATGGTTGTTATGGACATAATTTTCCTCCCCCCACACCTCCCCCAGTAATTATGTTAGGGGCACACAGTAAGTTGGGAGGGGACACAACCAGGAGAGTAGGAGAGTTGACTTAAACTCACTGAAGGCATATTCCATGCCGTGTAATGTCATGCTCAGCAATTAAAACATAGGGGAGAGGTTTTGGGGAGGAAAGTAGACATTGCTCAGAAACTGAGCATCAATCTGCCTGTGAGAGGTGGTGAATCATTGCCGTTGCACCACTCATTTTGTTCTTTGCCTCCTTTTTTACCTTTCTTTTCCCTTTCATATTTCTCCTTCCTTGACTTAATAAACTATTTTTATTTTGACCCGTGAGGTCTTTCTTAGTCTTTCTTTCCTGTTTTTTCCCCTGTCCCACCACAAAAGGCAGGGAGTCAGCAAGTGGCTGTGTGGTGCTCAGCTGCTGCCTGGGGCTAACCCACAACATATGGCTGGAGAACTGGCGCCAGTACAGCTACTTTGCCAGTGGAAGTAGTATGAGTCATCTTGTTATTCACTAAATTCCTAAATCTATTTTTAATCTTTGGTCATCTTCTGCTGATAATTTTTAGTATAGTACGGTGGCTCTAGCTATTCATTGTTGAGTTATTCATGCACAAACATTTTCAGAAAAAGCATGGGATCGATAGAATCAATTATTATAATTAACTGGAAAAGAGAAGAATCACAAGTGACCTAACCCTACAGCAAGCCATATTTTAGTTGGCTATTAGGAAGGTTTTTATCTCAGGGTGGAGTTTACTGTCAATAACAATAAGGAAATCAGTCTGAATAGCAGAATTGCTTGAGACTTTAATGGATGCATTTTAATGATAAAATTTGATACCTAAAATGACCTATTAGCACACCATAATCACTATTAGACAACTACACTATACTGGAATTCCCTCTATCCTGGGACAAGGGTTTTTCTCCTAGAATGGATTATGGTATTGCTGTTTGTCAGACGTCTTGCATGACCTTAGACACATCAGATACCCAGGCATAAAAAATCTAGTTTATGAATACTTTAATAGCATTTTGGGAAAAGATTGTGAAGTGCAGAGATAGTCTGATGATGGAAGCTATATACATTCTAAAGTGATTGTTTTTCTGTTTGACTTTCACTTCTTTTTTTTCCCCTGAATAATCCTGAGTTCATTTTTAAGGCATTACTTTGTTGAAGTCACTGTGAATTTTGCATGCACAGGGTCTAGATGACTGAGTAAGCTCTGTGAGTGATGAGGGACTGTTTGGCAATTACTTTTGAGGCATGTCATTATGCTGAATATCATCCAAACTCAAGGCTACATCTGACTCATTAGATTTGTGAAAGGTTTTTTTGCCATGGCACAACACAGCATTTACATTCAAGCCACAGCTCTTGCTGTCACTCTACTTTAACCACATTGTATCATGTTATGTTATTTTGATAAAAGGTAGTATGATTGTTGAGATATTCAAGGTCTTGATAAGCAAATGATTCAGTACAAACCATTAAAATGTGTACTGTATAATGGAGGGACATGACATTGGTGAATTGTTTCCTTTTAAATCATTAACTGTCCATTAGTGAGACAGTTTAATTAAAGCTTTAAAAGGCTAAGCTATTGCTAAAAACTAGAAAAGAATGATAGTCATATAGAAGTGGATCAGATGCAAAACATGTGCAAGACGTATGAGGTCCGCAGGATATGCCCATCTGATCCTTGAATTTTCAATCTTTTCCTCCAAAAAGGCAGTATCAGAGCTCAAGCTACCTTCTGTCACCTGATGCAGAAGTATTCAGAATACAGAAGATGATCATCTGTTAAGTTGGAAGAAGCAGAAGAAAGTAAATTTTTAATCACCCATCGGGAGCTCTGGGTTGAGTTCTGGGTTCATCAATACAAAAGAGATATGAACATGCCAGAACATGTCCAGCAAAGATCCACAACTTAGTTAATGGCTTGGAACATCTGACATAAATGGAGAGGCTGTTAAATAACTGGGACTGCTCAGCCTGGAGAAGTAAAAGTTCAGAGGAATGACTCTATCAATGTGTACAAACACCTGAAGGGAGAGTGAAGAACCTGGCGACAGGCCCAGTGGTACCCAGGGAAAGGAATAAGAGATAATAAACACAAGGCAAAGCACAGGCAATTCCGTTTAAATAGAAGAAGTTTTTACTTTTCTTTTGCTTTTGTATTTTTACTGTGAGACCAATCAAACACTGGCACAGGTTGCCCAGAGATGTTGTGGGCTCTCCATCCTTGATGGTATCCAAACATGACTGGATGTTGTCCTGAGCAACCTTCTTTAGCTGATCTTGCTCTGAGTAGACGTGTTGAACTATGTGATCTCCAGAGTTTTCCTACAACCCTACCATAGTAGTTTTGTGATTCTTTGATTATTAGTGTAAAAGACTTTCTCAGTATCTGTGTAGTGGATTCTCAGCTGCACTGCAAAAGCGCCCTTCCTATTCTCTGCTGTGTATATCTACTTAATCACAATTTATAACATTAATGAAACCTACTAAAAACCTAGCTGATTGCTGAAAGAGCTGTGAGCTATGAATTCAATTCCTACTCCTTAAAAGAAGTTCTGGGCAGATATCAAAAAAAATTAGTACTTTCTTTTATAAGCAACATAATGCAGATGTACCCAGTGCCAGAAATGGAACATTCATTTCTGGTAAGGAGAAAGTAATGCCTCTATCCTTATTTTCCCTGCCACAGAGGGGCCCCAATTTCTGTCAAGTGTGTTGGTGGCTTTTGTGTTACAGATACCTCTCTACTCTGTGCCAGAGAGACATCAAACCATTTTAATTAAATTTTCTCTAGGGGGAGTTTAGTAGAGCAGGATGTAATTACCCAGATAGGAATTTTGTAAGAACGTTGAACTTAGTATCCTCTGCTTTGGATAAAAGTGCCATTGGATGTTTAATGAAACGAAATAGCGAGGGACCTCTGTTTTACTTTTCTTCTAAAACACAGTACTTCATTATGAGTCATGAACATTGATTTAGTGAACAAAGTGTTAACTAATGGACTACCAATGCTTTTTGTCCCAGTATAGCATCTTCTTGACTCATTCGTGGGAGATGTTTCAAAGCACGAGGTCAAACTTCATATTTTAGGGTAGCTGAACATGAACACAGTCATGAAAACGGTAAGATTTAGGGTTCTCTTGTGAGAAAAATGTTTGGTTTTAAACCATTTTTGCTCCTCACAGGAAATTCTTTCACACAGAGGGAAGGTTGTCTCTACAGTTAGAATTTATGAAATAAAAGTAAATCTTCCCCACTGAAATAGAAAAGTGAGGATTACTTCAGAATTCATTTATATGTCTATCTATAGTTAATTTGGGCTGCAGTTTGGGTTGCAAATCCATTTACCTAAGAATATCATTTTGTTTATGCATTTGCAATTGTCAAGTGATTTATGAATTAGGCAAGGTACACACAGACTAATTGTCTCTCAATGCCAATACAATGTGTCCAGTGAAACCAGAGAAACCATGTTCAGCAAGGAGTTCAGTCTAAAACAGATCAGAAGTTCCTCCTAGGGAAATGTCCAGCTGCTCATGTCTTTTTTGTGTTTTTTTTCTCTGAGACAGCAAATTTAATGTATGCTTCAAAGGCCACACTTAAATTTGCCAGGGCAAAAACATATTATCAGAGCTGAAATTGTGGGGATGAACTGATAAACAGTATTTTTGGTTTTTTGTAGGACTCTCTTGCCATGGCAAATTAGTGGCACTACCCTTACAAAGTCAGATCAGACAAGATAGTGTCATGGTTTTGGCAGGCAGGAAACACATAACTATAGAAAACATTGTCTTCTTGTCAGATAGGAACTCAGCTAAAAGTGATGCATTTAGCCTACGAATTTTGGAGAAAAGAACTGTATGACAATCAAGTGTTCTAACCTGTCAAATTTAGACCATCAGGTTGAATATAGTCCTGCATTTGTTCTACTCAGTTCTCAAACCAATGCGATTATTGGGGTTTTGGGCTCACTCTCACTTTCTGAAATAAAGTATGTTTCATCTCCAAGGCTAAAAAAAAAGAAGCAAGAAACAGGAATAAAGTTTATCACACAGGGATAGGGAAGGGAATTTGGCATCCTTTTTCTTTTCATCTATTATTTCTAGACCTGGAAATTAACAGAATCAAGATTAAGGTCAGGTCAAGTGTTTTACCTACCTGGGATGGAGCCCCTTGTCAGCTCTGCAAGTATAGCCGTGAGGAAAGCAAATTGTTGGCTTCAGAATTCACCCCAATTCTTTGACACCACTAAGAAGAATTTTCCAGAAAGTCAGGTGTGTTTCTCTGAGGCTGAGGTTCTAGAGCATTGACAAATCCCAGACATAAGACAGGAAGACCTCACCTTACTTCTCCTTCCTATACAATATGCTCACCCATGGAGGTGTTTGGCAGGGTCTCGAGCCCTGCTAATTTGATATGAACTGATACACATAAAGCCATAAGGGACAGATGTATTATTTTTATGACTTCTGATATCCCACAAGGGAGCCTGAGATCCTTTACCCTTAGCATTTTCCTTAAGTGTTTGAGTTAGATACATTACTGGAGTTAGAAATTTTCATTGTAATTGGGTCACAGATCATAATCAATTACTATTAATTCCTATATCAACATTAGAAAAGGCAAAAAGTAAATACACTTTTCTAATAATTCTTCTAAAATTAATTAGTTCTACCTGTACATGCAAATATTGAAGATTTAATGAAATCTGTGACAGATCCCTCCAAGCTTCTAGGCAATTTAGAAGTAAGAGGGGAAAAGAGAGAGACATGGGAAATAAGAGATACCATTTCTGAGCTATAGACTTACAAAATATGTCTGGCAAAGAGATTATCAATAAACATAAGGTATTTTAATAGTGACAAAACATTCAAAAGATGGAGTTTATATTGCTGATAAGTAGCAGTACTCCATCTCTTTCTTCCCTCTCCATCTAACTTCTGTGCATATCAGCAATAGCTGAACTCTTCAGTCCTTTATATTCAAATGACTGTTTCCCACCAAAATATTTATTCAAATGGCAATGGTAGTGATTTTCAGATTCTCACAGGCAGAGTGGAAACAGAAAGATAAATGACTTTCTCACATTACTTCAGTGTTATTGTTATCATATATTGTGTGATGTTCCCTCATTATCTGTCGGTACACAAATCCAAGCAATGCATAATTTCTGAACCAAAAGTAAAATAGCAAAACACTTTTCAAGATGTTTGCAGCATTTTTAGACTTAGATGAAGAGAAAAATGTGCCTAACCCTGGCTGATAATAGACATTAAAATTCGGAGCATGTATATAGGCTTGAGGTACCTGAGCAGACAAGCAGCTGAATTCTCTGTTGAGTTCTGGTCCTTTTGTTCCACTCAGGTTATGTGAAATGGAGTGATTCTAATTTAAACAGCCATGGAGGGTTGTCATTGCTGATAAAAGGATGGGCTCTGCTCTAATGAATACCTCCCTCCATACTGAAAAAAGTGTTATTTAGTGAGCAGAGGGACACTGTAGCAAAGCAGAGTTACCCCTGAACCTCTTTCCTGCTCTCACAGTCTAGGCCATCATGACACACACATTTAGGTTGTGTAACCAACTTGTAGTGTGAAAGAACTCACCTACTGCAGAAAGAGTTCCATCCCAGTGCAGTTTCCAAGCTGAAGTTTTCTCCTTTTTTCAGCATAGGAAAATTAGATTCATTCATATGATAAGGAGTGGGTGAAAGGAATCAGAATACTATAAGCTTAGGAAGAGATTTCTGAATTAGATTATATTTTTATTGACACTTTTAATTGTTTATAATGTAAGCAAATACAATGAGATAAAGGAAACTCGAGAAAAGAAATACAACAGAGACAATTGTTACATCTCACTTTATGTCATTGTGGAAACACATGTTCTTCACCTTCCAGATTTTTCAGAAACATGTACATAGTTAGATCATTGGCAGCTGAAATAGTTCATTTAATTTAGATTCATACCTAAATTTTAGGCCTCTAGTGAATTCCTAAACCCTACATTCTTAGAAAATCGGATAATAAAATAAATGCATTTGAAGATTTGTGAAGAGGAGCCTGTTTGCCTAAACTTGAATTTAAACAAAAAGTTTATAGAGCAAACCTACCAGTTCTCTTCCTGTAGACTTCCATCTCAAGAGGACAAACACTGACATAATGAAGGACCACATTAATAAATGATGCTGAAGTGACATGTGTTTTGGGATTCATATGTCACAGAAGAATGTTGCTTGATCTTTCATAGATCAGTAGCTCCTGAAGTGACTTCTAAAATAATTATTGTATTTATCATCTATCTCCATCCTAGTCTCTAATATCTTTTGGGTTGACACATTCACAATTAAATGCTTTCTCTTTGGCTTCAAAAAGAGCTGCATACCTGTTAAATGTTCAGCATTCCCTTTTTCTGAATCCTTCGGGGTTCTTTCAGTGTGTTGTTCTGCTTATTTCCTACTAAAATATGGAAATAATCATGTCTGGTTTTGTGGGTTTCCTACCAGCCTTTAGAGAAAATGATGGAACATATTTTTTTACAAATCATACAGTGTAGATGTTCTAAAAAAATGGAGAAGATCAAACCAATTAGACTAGAAGGTCAGCTCAGATGAATAACTTTAACTTCAGCTCATCCCTCAAATCTAGTCCACTGGTGAGGTTTAAGTTAGGAACCTAATTTTCTGAGTTCCTTCAGTAGAAGTTAAGAGGTAAGTATTTCTGGATGGCCTTTTCATACATCTAAGATGTGAAATGCCTTTATAACTGCCCCCTGTAAAGACAGCCCAAGGGACTAGCTTTTTCAGACAGCTAACAATGCCTGATCAATAATGCAGTGTTGGCTGAAATGCTCAGACATCCAGCTGTGACCTGACTTTGGGGGCATTTTTTTGTCTTTTTTTTTTTACCTTTATTTCATTTTATTGCTTTAGCAGTTTCTAATCTGTAAAAGAGTTTTAACTTTTATCTGTATCTATTTAGGCATCTAAATGCTACAGCTTGAGAGGAACATTAGAACTCTCCCAAAAAACCATATAATGTATTTCTATTGAAACGTATCTTGTTCTGTAAGATAACCTTTTATCTGTTTTATTTTGTATTTTTTTAGTCTGAGAAACTCCAAATATCATGGTAGGTCAGGTCCCAAATTTTAGAGGAAAAGTAGTAACCATAAAAAACAATATCTTCTATCCTTACTGTGGCATGATTTGTAATTTTCTTTTTATATTTAAATTTAAGCAAATGTTCTGCATCCTGAAATAATTTTGAATGACCTTACTTTTTTCTCAATATCCCTTTTCAAAACTATTGATCCCTCCAAACTAAAAGTAGTTTGCAAAAAGGCCTTCCACAGTACTTTAAGTGCTTTCTATTGACCACGATGCAGAGAAAAAAAAATCAAAACCAGCCTCTCCAAGTATTTTGCAGTATCTATGCTGGGCCTGCATCAGCACAGAATATTTGAAACTGGAACTTAAAAATCATTCATTTGAATCTGAGGAAACTATGTGTCTTGGGTTGAGCTGGCAAAATGCTAACTGTCTAAGAACAGAGAAAAGGCTCTTCTTTCTCCTCTTTCTCTCTAACTAGCTAAAGGGAGAAAGAAGAGGGAGAGGGAAAAAAAATTCAAAGCAAGTTTCTTCTGAAACTAATTACATGTATTTATATAGAAAAGAGAAAATTAAAAGAAAACTATAATATAACACACTTTTACACAAGTTTTAACAAGAAATAACTTTTTACTTTTTAATTAATACAAAGTGTATTACTCTAGATCTATAAGCAATCTAAAAGGCATTCAGTAAGAAACAGAAAGAGTAACAACAAAATATTTTTACTTCTTTGAACTTAAACAAAAGGCAAGGAGTGGCAATAGTAGGAGCAAGGCCTAACAGGGCATCATACCGGTAGCACATCTTCCCTTCACTTCAGCCATGGTGAAACTGCCCCAAGCCACACCCACACACTGGATTTTACTGCTATTGAGATGATGTAAGATGGGGTGGAATAAAATACTATTGGCTAGAAGAGGTCAGCTGTCAGCTAGCCCGGCCCAACTCAAGGCAGCTGACAATTTCAGGCTTAAATCTGAACTCCAAGGCCCAAATTTAGGCCTACCTGGCTAAACCTATAACACTATGATTCAGAAGAATGGGAATTCTTAGAGTTTTTAAGCTTCATAATACCAAGAAATTCACAAATAAATATAAGAAGGAAAACTCTTTGTAGGTTGTTTGTTGTATAATTTAAATTTTCTAAAGTTTCTGACCTATAACTCTGAATTCTGTCATGAGGCCACCAGGATACAGATGTAATGGGAAATTTGCTCAAATTTATTCAATGTCTGTTAATTTCTGAAATTTCCATTTCTATCTTGACTTAAAGGAAAACAATGCTATGTATCTCCCTCTGTGTCCCAGAACAGGATATCCACTGTATCAGCCAGCAAAGTGTCCAAATTCAAATATGTCTCCCTTTTTTTATAAGTAACATTTCTAGTGGTAACAGTTCATTCTTACATCTGACAGTCTTCATGGACTTTCACTTTCCCCACAATCTTACACTTCAGACTAATTCAATTTATCTTGTCCATTTTACTCAAACAACTGAAACAGATCTATGGTAAATTAATGTAGTATAGATAATTTGGAATGCAGTGCAAGAATTCAATGCACACCAGCACTACTGTATTACCTAAGGATGTAAGATTTTAATTTAAAAAGTTAAAGGTCCATAAATCACACTCTATCTACACTTGTCAACATTTCTGACAACCTATTTTAACATCTAGAATTATTTCTTTCTTTATCACAGAAGAGATTTTAGTTTAACTCCACTCTACCCTGAAAAGGAGTGAGGGAGCCTTAAGCAATCAGAAAAAGGAAGAGAATGTTGAAGAAAAGTAAAAAAAAAGGATGAGGTACTCACTGAAGACATTCCCAAAATATGGTGGGGGTACTCCTCAGGTAAATGAAGAATGAGAAAATAACCTTCTCGTGGTATTTTTTGTTACTTAGCTTATGCAGATAAGGCTCAGGCACATGAGTTATAGGATTGAGAGTGCATGTGCACTGCATGGTAGAAGACAGCTGGTGACAGCACCACTGGCAACCCAAGTTCAGGAAAGTCTGCTATATATTCCAAAGCATGAGGGCAAAATGATGACCTCATTCCTACTTGGGTTTGTAAACAGCAATTACAAGTGAGTAGCAGAAGGAAAATATATGAACAGACAAATTAACATCCATTCTGACTCAAACCTGGAAGGTAACTCAGGGTTTATTATGTTGTCCTCCTTTCTATCTCAAGGGCACAATTTAAAGCCTACGGCACATTTTGTGTTGCCACGGCTATCTTCCTAACAGCTGCAGAAAGTAGGTATTTCAAAGCCACCTTGCAGATGTCTACAATAAATGATAGTCAAACAAACAGCCTTGGTGTATGTACGGCCAGGCTTCATGAATGAAGATTTAGGAAGGGCTCTACCCATGTGGGTGTGTCCTGCAAGCCTGCACAGTGCATTTTTTAGGTGAGGCACAGCGCGTGCGGAACTGGCCCCACCCTTTAACTCCTAAGGTTCACCTGCCACGGCTGAGTGAGTTTGGATGGTGACAGTGAAGTCCTCAGGACTAGAACCTGCAGCCCCAGGTCTTGCCAGGAGGTCTCCCATCCAAGTACTAACTGGGCCCGACCCTGCTGAGCTTCTGAGATCTGACGGGATTGGGCGTCAGGGTAGCACTTAACTGCCTAGTTTTGGTGTAAATGTAAACTAACCAACTGCTACAAAAGGTGGGGAAAAGAAAGAAAAAAAAATAAAAAAGAGGTATGGAAATTTTAGATAGGGAAACAAAAATTTATTTTAAAAAAGATAAAAAAATTATTCTTTCTTCACAATTTAAAGCTAATGTCTAAGGAAGGGGAAAAAAAGACAGAAAATCCTTCCCGGTTTATACTCCATGACACTAACAGGAGTTCCAGCCTTCAGTCTGTTTCACACTTTGATTCATTTTTCACTAAAATATGCTCATACATAGAACCAGAATTGCAGGAAACTTTCATGACACCCAAAAGAAGATTTAGCAACAGTGTCCTTTCCTCATCTGCTTCCCATCCATCCTCTCTCAGCATACCCTCTCTTAGCCTCCCAAGCATCTCCCTGCTGCCCAACACCATGACTTTTCCCACAAGCACATGCCAGTTGTAGTCTTAGTTACACCCCATTGGGGAGTAATCTGTTTATCTCAAACAAGAAATAAAAAAGTCTTTGTTTCTAAACCAATTTGCTCCCCTTTTGTATTGAACTATGAACTGCTTAGAACCCTCTGTCTCCCAAAGCCAAGCTTTCCTGTGTAGCCCACCTGGGCTTCTTTCTTGACATTGTCCAGAGGTTTGGAAGAATAAGTAAAATAGCTGTATGTTTCCGTCGCTTCACACTTCTGCTTTCCCCCATTTGGTATCCTCCCTCACGTGCCTCTCATACAGCCCTTTATGGAATTTTGGATACTAGTAAGCAGGAGTAGGGACAAAAATGTCTGAAAAATAGAGGTTCTACTGTACTGGATGTGTCCAAGCATCAATGATTTCAAAAGCAGTAAAGTGCTAGAAGCTGAGTAGCCAACAAACCAGAGATGCAAATTCAATGCAGATAATATATCAGCATCTTAACAGCACATATATCAAAATGAACACAAAGCAAATAACAGTAACTAAATTAGTCATGTTTTTAACCTACCATTTATATGAACCACTGTTCATTACAGTTTGAAAAGCGAAGTATAATTACTTCAAATGTATGATGGTGAATAGTTTTTTTCAGAGCATACCCTTTCTCATGGATTATTTTCCACTGAACTCTTTCTGTGATGGGGTTGATCCCACCTTATTACAGCATTTTGAAGCTGGGCAGCTGATTTTAGCCAGATAAAAAGAAGAGGAGGTACTTTCAGCAAGCAATTTTTTCCCACCAATTTGGGCTGTTATGAATTGGCATTCTGCCATTACACTGCTAAAATCTCTTCAAAGGTGCTGAGTGGAGGGAAATTAAGCTATTGAATCTCTTTTATATATGTATATACACACACACACACATATATATATATACACACACATATATGTATATATATGTATATGAAATCAAACTCTTTCATGTTGCTACCATTATTGTTTTCATTCCTTTTGGGACAGCGAGTAGAGAGTAAGGAAGCTGATCACAGCCCTACTGTGGCTGTTGGTCTGTTTCCATACAAGTTGGTTGAAACAAGGGCTTTATTCATTAAAGAGAACAATAATCTAGTATTTTATTCCTCAGCACCTATGCTCATATCAACACAAAATTGGCCTTCAGCAATTAAAAAATGCTACTCACTATTATTTTTTTCTTTCTTCCTGATGTTCACACCATAAATATGCTTAAACTAAAAACTGTTTAGTTGCACTTTCTAGTCATTGGCTTCCATTGTGACTCCAACAATAAAAAACTTCCGTATCTTGAATTTTTTCCCTTTGAAAGTACATACACCATGTGATCCAGCCACCTCTCATCATTCTTATGGATAATTCAAATAGCCTGAGCATTTTAACAGGTCTGTAACTTTATTTCCCCAGCTTCTGAAAGTTTTAAGGGGTTCTTTTCAGAATTTTCTTTAATTTTAGAAACATGTTCAAAACATGAATATCTCTGCTGACAAAATTTCTGAGTTTTGTTGCAATAATTTCTCCTGCATATAGTTATGAAATTTCGTATGTATTCTAGACACAACCTTGATTAATGAAGAGTCTAGCGTTGGATAAATTTTTCTGGTGTTTATTTTTTTCTTCAATGGTCATCTCTCACTCCTAACATCAAAATTTTTATCAATATTTAAATACATTTTTTTTCCTCAGCTTTGCTGTTAAAAATAATGATATTTTCTCTTGTTCAGGTGTCCAAAAACAAGAGTAACTTGAAGTTGGTGAAAATAGAAGTTTCTTAGTGTTGAGTGTGTCTCCCAATATCTTCTTGTAGATTAATATAGAAAAGTTGGGTGTGATAGTTTCTGTTTTATCAATACATATTCAGGATACTCTCCATGATGGTTCTGTTCCACTGCTGGCCTGTTTGCTGTGCTCCCAGATGTTCTCAGCTCCTTGTAACCTGATCTCATTTTACCTGTGTTTGTGTTAATTGTCTGGTTTTTATATTTGATCTCTGAGTTGATCACAGGATTGGATTTTTTTGTTCATTTGGGGTTTTTTGGTTTGGTTTGGTTTTTTGCTTCTATTTAACTTTCTAGAGGAAGGAATGAAAAGGTGAAGCATAGTGAATACTATACTCAAATCAGAACATTGTCAGAAGTAATGATATCCACTTACTCAGATCACTGGAAGTCACTTAATCCACTTTTGTGGAATATGTATTACCAGAGTTGTATCCTGTAATATTTCACAATAAATGTTGCAGTAATGCATAAATCAGTGACCTATGTCAGGATGAAAGTCATCTCACTGAAGAGCAGTTGAGTGCAAGTAGACACATTCCCTATTAGCCATTCATGCTCCCCCTATAGTATTTGAAGACAAAGAGAAAAGTATATCAATTGATGTAATTCAGATCACATTCCTTGTGTGCCTGTTTCAGAAACGGAATGAATAATAGTCAAAGACATCTGTCTTGCCTATGAAAAGAGACTCCCTGGTCACCTTACTCTGGATATCCAACTTTTAAATTGCTGACTCCAGCCCTCCTAACTGAGATTCATAGTTGTAGCCTTCAACTAAGATTTCTGCTTAGCAAGTGATCCACATATTTCCTTCCTGAAATTATTTTACCTCATTCTGAAACAGAGACAGAAGTGTTTGGACTATTTTTCCTGTTAAGTTAATTAGTGCAATTAACATTCCTATACTGACTACTGACATCAAGGCCCAGAGTCAAGTATTCTTCAGAGTAGTTCTTTGAGATGTCCTAACCAGTCTCTTCTCATCTATTCAGCATCAGTGACCACCTTTACTTTGGATTGTGCTGTCTGTGGTGAGAAACGATGTAGTTAAAAAAAGTGATCTCATTTGCAACCCAAAAGAAAACTAAGGTAAATAAGCATTATTTTTTTTCTCTGAATTGGCCTCAGGTTGTAGTCAACCTAAAGACATTACAATAAATTGTGGGTATGCAAAAGAGTTGTTGATGTTCCGAACTCAGTTAACTGTTAATCATCTCAGCAAACTTTTTGGCTTGCTTTGCATTCCAGTACAATTACATGTGCTAGAATTCCCCTAAGCATGCTGTCTTCACAGGCTAATCTATTTTTATGAACATCCCAGGGACACTGAAGACATTTTGCTAAACTTTGTTAACACAACTTGCTGTCAACTTGGTGCATTAATGAAAATAGTTCCACCTTTCTGATATTCTACCGACATTTAATTTCAAAAGCACAATATATGCAATGTTATTGTGTGTCTCTCTCTTTTGTAAGCCAGTAAACACTAACTTGGGATTTATTAACTGCTAAAAGCAGTAGACATTCAATCAATACAGTATACTTCTGGCATGTGAATGTGGCAAGAGCATAATCAATCTTTTGGGAGTGATGTAAAACTTAAATCCTGATCATCTGAGAGATTTAAAATCTTAGAATATTGTTTCATTGTGGTTTGCTTTGGTCGGTTTGGGTTTTCTTGTTGTTTTGGGGTGGCTTTTTGGAGGGGCTTGTGGTGGTTGGTTGTTTTTATTGTTTGTTTTAGTTTTGGAGTTTTTGTTTGCAGGCTGTTCATAAAAGAGAGAATCAGCTAAGGAAGCAAATACATTGTCTACATTTTTGCATGGCAAAATACCATAGTTACATTACAAGCACCATGACCACAATAACAACTGATTGCCATAACAAAATACCAGGGTCATATTACCTTTGGATCTCCTGCCTGAATTACAGCCTCTCGTCATGTAAAACAGAGTAAAGTCTTTGTCAGCTGCAGCACTTCAGAAATTTATGGTCGTATCTAGCGGATAGTTATCGGATAGCCGTTAGGTGTCTTCCTCTAGAAGCCAACAGAACACAAACACTGGCTAGTAGCTAGTCAAGCCCAATATGGTAACCTGTTTTCATCCTAATTTCATGCTCTGTTTCCAGAATCAGGGTCTCCATGTTTTTTTCTTGAAAATCTATTTTTTTTCATTGGGCTTTAAGTAACATGAGAATCATTTGTAATAAAATAAGCTAAATAAATATGACATTTTTGTATAAGCATAAAACATTTCTTTCTATGTTTTGATTACTATAGGTTGAAAATGATATTTCCAAAACCCCATCAATTGTCTGTATTAAATGGAATACATTATCAGTTAACTTTCTGGAAGATAATATTTTATTGCATAAAATTATTTTTAATGGGCTTTTATCTACAGATTGAATGTCTGTCCTGAAAACTGAACACTTTGTCCCTAAATGTATGAGATAAGATTTCCTCTTTTCCTAAATAATGTCTAACACACAGGGGAAAAACCTAGGTCTTCAAAGTCAGTCTCAAATACAATTTCTGGTGTGTTTTCTAAAATCTATTAAATTTAATCTTAAAACTTAGAACAAGACATTCTTAAAAGTCAATTGTTTGGAATTGAATATGACAACTGCATTCTAATGAAAAATATGTCTAGTTGGGTTTGCTACATCATGCTACTCAACATTGGGCAGCACCCAGATAATAATTTTAGCCATTAACAGACTCCTGCACAGATGTCTCACTGGGTTGAAGTTTGTTGTTTACATAAAGTCTTACTGGCTTGAAGTTTGTTTTTTACTTTGAAGTAAAGTATTTTCATTGCTTCTTTAATGCGAAACCAGGCTTTTCACCAAATATGTTTAGTCATTTGTGACAACTTCCCTGCAGCATTTAATGATTTCATTGAGAAATTAGAAGCTTTGGTCTAGACTATCTTATCAGAATAACTCTTCCACAACTGTAGCAACACAGCTACATTATGTTATATATCGTATTCGGGAATCAATAAGAGGTTCACCCCATGGAGCAGTTTAAAAGGACATAGGCATAGCAGCATTTTGGCAGTACATATGCCTTTCCTGATTCTGTTTTACTAACGAACTTTGAGTTCTTTCCTTTTTGAAAATAATAATTTTCTTCTATTCTTTTCTCTACATAAAATGACTTTTGCAGGGAAAGGCACTGCTGGTCTGCTGGCACAAGCTGTTATGAGAGACATGTCTCTTCTTCATCAGCATAATGCCATCTGCCACAGACAGGAAGGAGGAGATTAAAACTGAGGAAGAGGGAAGAAGACTTTTCCAACAGGAAAGATCTGATGATTAAGTCTCTGATGCTGTCCATTCAGTATTCTCTAGTTCTGGTCAGGAAAACAGTCAGACTGTTCAAAACCTAATTTATTCCTAGAAAAAGAAGTGCATTAATTTCATTGTCCTTCATAATATTACAACTGATCCATGTGTACTTTTGAAGACTGAGAAGCTCTGAGAATATTGCAAAAAAGTGCATCTAATAACACTTTTGAGACAAGGAACACTAAGATATTTTTTATTTCAAATATTTGAAGGCATTAAGAAAATGTCACTCAGGGCAGGATGAATACCAAGGAAAAAATCAAAACAAACTATGTAAAAGTCCTCTCACAAGTATATTAAGAAAATAATAGACTGACTCCTTATTTCTGGATTAGCCACCTGAATCCAAAATACTGAAACAACAAACACAAGATGTAGTTTCTGTTTATATAAGGTAATGAACACCACAGAAATATGAAAACTACTTTAATTTTTTTGCATTAAAGTTACACTTACAGGTTTTAACTGAAATGGATTCTCACTAGCTACAATATTGCAGAAACACTCAGAATAGCCTCAGTCTTTTAAAATGTACATCATACACAGAAAAATTTGATCATGAATAAATAAAAATATATATTATTTTTTAAGGCTTTGTGGATTTGTGCAGGGAAGCAGAAAGAAGTAAAAAGATTGGAAGTCTTTTCTTACAGCCACTTATTTACAAAAGCAGAGTATAAGTAAAGTTGATGTTCTTACTGCTACTCTAATATGTAAAGAAAACTGGTTTAGAGTGACTTTCTGAGCTCTGATATCAGGCTGCTGCATCCAGAGGAACTGGGCTGTAAACCCAAGTGGAGGAAAATGCATCTTTTCAGTAGGGAATCACCCATCTAACAAATTAATGCCTATCCAGACCACTATTTCTTTGGGCAGCAACTTGCTTAAGGATATGTTTATTTCTCCACATACACTATACAGGGAGCCAAAGAACCTAACACAGGATGCTGTATTCCCTCTGGGAAGCTGGAACAGAAATGCTGTGATACAGCCATGGCTATGCATGCCAGCACAGGTGTGGTACCAGATAACCTGTACACAGGAGAACTACAATATATTTAAGCAAAATCATGCCCGGTTCCATCCCTGCGAATCAATTCTTCAGTGATCCCCACCCTTTAACTGATGATCCCTTTTCAAAAATACGTGTCCAGTCATTATGAAGGAAGCTGCTTCCTCCTGTGCCACATCTAACAAAACGTAACAGCACAAACTGCAACAGGAGCAAGGAGAAAAAGCTACAATGAAGAGATATCATAACATCATCAATTCTATGACTGGAAAGTCATATAGTAATATACCTGTCAATACTAAAATGCCCTCAGGAGCATGATTCCTCATGCCTTTTCAGCAATACTATTGCATGTTTCAATAGATTTCACTTGCTAAAAGTTTGGCTTAATACTCAGCTTGAAGAGACCTTCCCTTTTCTTCACACCATTCTTTCTAGCTTCTGTTAAGATTATTTAAATGAGGCTCTGCTCATGCTGAGCAGAAGAGATTCTACTCTGGCTCTGGTCTATGCTTCAGAAGAGGCAGGCTGTAGAGTGTGAAATACTGAATTATGTCAGTTTGTCCATTTATCCTACACAGGTTCTTCTGCCCACTTTTTAGATTTTTTCATTTTTAGTTTTGTCTCCCAGGACATGTCTCTCTTATTCATTCTTATTCTTTAAATAATAGCAAAGTTGTTTCTTTTCATCCTGAAGACATACAAACCAATAAGAAGAGTAGGAGTTTCTCTCTCTCTCTCTCTCTCTCTCTTTCTTTCTTGTCTTTCTCTCTTTATTTCCTTCCTTTTCTTCCATCCTTCTTTTTTCTCTTTCCTTCTATCTCCCTTTCTCTCTTTTTCTCTTTCCTTCTTTCCTTTCTTATTTTTCTTTTTTTTTTCCATTGACAGAATTTATTATTACCTTTAATTATATTAGCCAACATAGTTGCTGCGCTATGACAGTCCAGATGAAAATATAATCTCACCATATTTAACTTCATGTGAGTTTTTATACTGACTTTTCTGTAGCCAGGATATCAGCTGTTCTCCAAACCTTTGAGTTTTATATGGAGCACTGAGTGTATGTGAGGTGAATTACTTTTCATCTATATGTAACACAACATTATTCTGTGGACGTCTAAGAACAAACCAGACTAAAGTCAGGTGCATATTTGCAGCAAGTCAGTAATTTGTAAGGGCATCGGAAAAAAATTATCCCCTAACCAAAGTGATATTATTCAGCATAGCTCATCTGGGGCTAATATATCTCTAAAATAATTTATTCATTTAGCTCAACTCTTCATCACATTCTTTTGTCACATTTCCTTCATAAAACATTACCAACATTAATATTTCTTATTTATTGCTGAAAAGTAAGAAAACACATGTAATGCATAATTTCCATCTCACCTTTAAATGCCTAAATGCCTTTAAAACTGTAGCCCTAACTGATTTATGTGCATTCAAAACAGAGAATGAGTACCTTAAAAGGTTGCTAAATATTCATAGCCATGTACTTCTCTATTATTTTTAATGAAAAAAGTCACTTATTGTGGACAGAGTTTTCTAAATGGATGTGTTTATATTTGAGCTACTTGTCTGGTTTTTCTTTAGCATCACTAAAGAGAGATTGGGGTTTGGGGGAGTGATTAACCTTTCCTAAAGCTGACACTGCCTCTCCACTAATTTTAAGAGAAACATCCAGCAAATTCTGAAGTTGAAGATATCTATACTTCAATATTCTAAGACTTGATTCACAAACAATGTCAATATGAGTGTATGAGTGAGCATTTATGTAGAAAGATAGATAGATAGATAGATAGATAGATAGATAGATAGATAGATAGATAGATAGACAGACAGACAGACTTTAACTAATTCCTTACTCCACATTTTCCCCAGGAAAAGTGGGACAATATCGTATCTTTCTAATCAGATTATTCTAAGGTAAATGGTTCATAATAACTGTGGAATACTTCCAAGATTTCACATGGATGATTTGAAAAATATTGTATTATTAACTTGTATTTTCCATTTTTCTCTACTTCTATTTCAAGTGTCTCTGCAAAACTCACTTTAAAAACAATTTGAAAAAGGAACCCAACTTTCACTCATGTGAATTAAACCAGGATTTTAAATGGTAACAATATCTACAGAATGTGCTATTTTGGATAAGTCTGAGTGTAAAGAGAGATGCATTAATGAAAGGAAAACAGTGTTTCATGTTTGCTGAACAACAAAATATGCAGTAGACTCTCCTTTGTGTTTGATTATAAACTTTTTGAGAAGATAAAGCCTTCTGGCAATACATCAAACCTTCCTGCTTAGTTTCAGTCTAACAACTCCAAACCAAGTACTTCTTTACAACTTCCCTCCACAGTGCTCTTTAGAATGTCCTTAGGTTTTCCTCCAGGCAATGGCAGCTACAGTATGTGCTGAAGGATTTGTCACTACAGATATTAATATACCATCAAATAGAGAAAGTCTTTTTAACTGTGTCAAATGCAAAATTATCATCACTAATACAAGAACTTAGCTATGTTCTGGGGTTTGGTTTTTTGTTGTTTTTTTTTTATTATTATTATTCTAATGCATTTTCATCAATATAACTTATCAAACTTGAGGGATACTGTAACAGCCAAACTGTGATGACCTTGTACTGAACCTGTACTGAGATTTTTAATTTGAATACATAATATTGTCTGGAAATACATATTCAAAAAAGGACAATATGGACCACAATAATAAAAATTCTCTTTTTACTACACAACTAGATTGTCAGTAGTGTAACTAGTATACTAATTACAAAATTAAAGTCTAAATAACATTTTTGCTGCACATATTTAGAAAATTATTCAGATGCATAAAATATAAACCAAAATTTAAATAACAGAATTTAAAACAGTGTCAGAATACTACTCCAAAACTACTCTCCTCTTTGTTAGGGTCTTTCTATAAGTTTGCATAGATGAAAATGGTACTGAGTATATTTAATTTGCTTTTACATGAAGATATCAAAATATCTTTAAAATAGATTTTAATTATTCTGCTCCTTGTGTGGGTAAACAGAAAATGTTGCTGTATGAATTTATATATTAGTATTTTAAAAGAAATTTATTTGAGGGGTTTGTCCTTTTTATTGGTGACAAATCAGAAACTGATGGGCATCACATCTTAGCAAAAAGACGATATATACCTTCTGTCATAGAGCATTTTCTCATGTTTTTACATTACTGTTTTCATTTTTATTATTGTTGTTATTATTCACAGCATGTGAGTTTAATCTTGCTTCTGATATGCAGCAATGCACTGGGTTTTTGCTTTTTTTCTTTTCCCTAGGAAATGATTTGTGCTCCCCCCTCAACACTTCATTCGCAAGCGAGCTGTAACAGCTTAGAAAAGAGATTTTCAGCTTTAAGCCTGGAGACTGGGAACAGGATCAGGCTTTAGGCTCCTTTTCTCCATGTTAGAATTGAAGCAAGTTCCCATCCTTACAAAATGTACAGCCTATCCACTTCAGATGTTTATAAACCTCCAATTTGCTGTCCTGTGCTAAGCTGTGTGGGTTGCAGTGGAAGGACAGCCTAAGTGCTGTGTAATGTCTGCCAGAGCAGGCTGGAAAATCTCTGATCATATTTCCTCCAAAGACTCTGCTCCTCATCTCCAAGGTGATTTTGGGCAAGCTATTTTGTCTCATTCTCCATAAGACAGAGATAATAACAATGATCTTCCCATACAGAGAAATTTGCTATCTATGGACACAAAGCCAGTGTAGGGCATTAACAGAGTGCCTGGTCTGAATTACCACTGCCACTGAAAAGTCTCCCTGGCTCCATCCCTGACCTTCCCTTGTGCACAGCTCTGATCAGAGTTTGGATATTTTGTGATGCAAACAAATTGAGGGATGCGGTGGCTGACCAACTTCATTGTTCATGGCAGCCTGCTATAATTAAGCCTGATAAAGAAGTTATTAACAACCTATATCTTCAGAAACTTAGAAATTCCTCTAATATCTTACTTCTGTTTTGAAATGCACCTTATTAGTGAATGAGTCTGGAAAGTAACAGTACAATCCTCTTAACTGCTTTGAAGTTCTGCTGAATTGAATGCAATAAATATTGTTTCCTCTTTTAAAGTACATTTTAGAATTATGAAAAAGTTTTAGGCACAGTTTTTGAAAAAAAAAAAGAAGATTGCAGTTAAAATTTTGAAACTTCTCTTCGATAAGGTCTGTATAGATTTCAGGTTCAGACTTGCAAAGTAAAAATGTGATCACTGTTGCATAAAAATTTAAGACTACTTCCAATTTATTTTTTTATCAGATATGCTGAACTTCTCTGTAGTCACTCAGTACAACAAGAATTGATATCACATCCGAGTTAATATTTTTGTCTGAAATCTTACAGTGTTCTTGAGTTTAGGTAAAGAATAAGTGATAAATTTCACATATTGAATTGGTCAGAGAATGAAAATATTCTCCTTAAAAGAGCTTCCAAGTTGTTTTCCTCTAATAATTTTTAAGGACCTCCATTGTATTGTTGGGAAAAATTTCTAGTTTCATTTTTTCTCATTTCTCTCTAATAAGTTTTTTAAAACTCACAAAATTATCAAAAAATGTTATTTTAATTCTTCTTAATCCAATCCCCATTTTCCCAACTGATTTTTATGGGGTTTAATGATTTCATTTTTAAAAATACAATCAGGATAATAAAATAATTTTTGTTGGAAAAGTCTGAGTTTATTCACAAGCCTAAGCCACAGAAACAGAATATTACTTTTTTTTAAAAAAAAAAAAAAACAACAAACAACTGGATGATTTCTTTGAGTTCTAATAGATTTTGTGTACTTCCAGTTGTTTTTCAACTTGCAAATATATCTTCTTTTTCATTCCATTAAGTAATGAATAATCATACAAGTACTGCACAGTAAGAAACAACCTTACAGAAAGTGAAATAGGTCTTGTAGCAAGTACAAGACATTATTTGGAATAAAGTGCAGCACGGTTTGATGAATGGAGCTTTGGCCTGAATTGGACTTGAAGAAAAGTGTCTCACTCTTACTTTGGTTGCTGACCTTTTATGTAATCTTCATCCAGCTTTATTACTTCTGCTTTGCCTTTTCGGACTTTTTCTTTCATGTCTGTGAGGTCAAGTCTTAAGATCAGGGGCACAGACTGACTCTATATCTCCACAGTATTTAGCACAGTAAGGTTTTAATCATAAATCCCTTGTAAACATATCTATATTTATCTTTACAATCAAATGATTTGGTCATGTTTTGTCTAGACAAATTGTACAGTTACTCTTGCATGATGAGCAGAAATAAAATATAGGAGTTCAGATTCATTATTCTCAGGATAGTACCTACTTTGTACTTATCACTAGCAAGGATGAATATTTTATGATTGCAAGCACTTATAGTGCACCCCTTCACTTGCTAAAATACCACATTTATGGCTCACATGAACTCAATTGATACCACAACATGGATATTAGGGCATACTGCACAAGGAGCCTAATGTCTAGGGAATTTATTTAACTTCTAATGTGAAATTGTCTGCATTTAAAAATCTTACAATCTATCTTCTCCTAATCTATAAGGAGAGAGAAGAGGATCTCTACATTTATGCAAGGAGCAGCTTGTTGGATCGCACACTGAAGAATGAGTGTTCAAACATTATTGTGATGGGCAGCAGTTTTAAATCTCACAGTATGAGCACGGAGTTAGCAGAAATGTCAGTATGAGCTCCATAAAGCAGAATGCCACCAGTGTTCTCATTGAGGGATAGGAAAAGGGAAATGAGTTTTTGAAAATAGTCATAAATAATAAAAAATGGTTGGCCTATAGCATTTTTCTTAAATTAACAAGAATAACTTGAACCCAGTATGAAGTACCTTGAAGAAAATCTGTCCAGTCTTGAAGGATGGGGGTTTTGATCGGGATAGATCAAGTGTGTGAACAATTTTCAGATGTGTAATTTATTTCCTGTTTTGAAAGAAATTGCTTAGGCTTGAAAGGTTTGTCAGGAACATTATCAAGTTTTTTAAGAGTGTTCAGGGAGTTCAGCAGGAAGAAAGAAATACATTCCCAGCAGATCCCTTCCAAACTAAAATACAATTTCATAAAATATTCAGCATCTTTGTGGGCTTATAGGAACCCATTCTCCTAGGATAAGGTACTGAATCTGGTGCATATATAATGAAGCCATAGCTAATCATGGTCATAAATGAGGATAGAATCCATCCTTCCTTGCATGAAGCTCTTCTGGGGAACAAAAACGCAAGGAGCTCTGCAGCATGTTGGAGTTATTATTCAAATTTATGAGCCAGTCACCAAGCTGCAGTGCAGCTCCCACATAGGCTAGAAAAACCTTCATGGCACCTCTAAAAGCAGGACCTTTGAGACATGGAGGCTTTGATTTTGCCTCTGAGTACTACCACAGCTCCTACTCCCCATTCCTTTGCAGAGAACTCTCTGGGAACACTATACTGCTCCCAGCTCCCAACCCAGGCTGGCCTAGGAAATCTAAACTAGTCTGCTTGCCCTCTGACCAGAGAAGGGAGGGAGTCTTGAACAGAAAATACTAGAGCACTTTAAATTAAAAACAAAACAAAACAAAACAAAACAAAAAAAAAACACCCAACAACAACAAAAAAAACCAAACAAAAAAAAAACCAACAAAAAAAACACCAAAACCAACCAAACCAAACCAAAACCAAACAAACAAAAACACCAAACAAGGAAATCTGTGAGAAGACAAAAAGAAGCAAATGTATTTTCTCTGGTATTTGGTAAATGTGAGCAACTGCTCATCAGACTGGCGACAAGGGAGTCCAGCCAGCTCTGCACTAGGCTATGACCAGATGCACAGCACTAGGTGAATCACTTCCTTTCTGTCTCCTTTTCCAGTCTTTCCTTTACTGATTTTTAGTCAGACCTGGACTTCATAATTGAAATGTCCAACTTGTGCTTTAAAAAAAAAAACCCAAAACATTTTAATGAAGCTTTCCTCCCCAGTAACATGTGTAGCAGGATGCTCTGCCCAGAATGGGTAAAACAACTCAGAGTGCTCTGTTAACACAGCTACCAGTAGTCAAGGAAGAAGGGATTGTCATGGTGCTTTTGGTGTTAAATAATGCTGAAACCAGTCTGAGTCATCAATTCCAAAGTTAAATGTCCTGATAGTGAGATGAAGATGTAGTTGACCTGATAAAATACCTGGATAAAGGAACCAACAAGTGATACTATGAAAAACTTATCCAAAGCTGCTGAGTTGACAGAACTTGGAGACATGTGACTGACGGTCAATCACTCAATACTATAAAAGCCCAGTCCCAAATTTTAATGTCAGGGTCTTCTGACATACTCCAGTTTGAAGTGTATGTGTGGAGATTCCTCCCTTGAGCAAGGGCATCCCTCAAGTTTACTTCTCAAGGTGAGCAAAAGAGATTTGCCCACAGTCATTGCTATGGGTGAGTAACATCAATCTCTACTTAATAATAGTTTTTAATAGCTCTAATACAATTACTTTAATATAAATGCTTCAATATTGCTTCATAGTGCACCATACTATAATAGTTGTTATAACTCCTATACTGTGTAGTAAATAATTCTGATTAAGATGGTTTGTCTATTCATTATCATAATAAATCACATATATTTATATAAATATATTTGGTTTGCCATCCTTAATCCTGCAGGACAAAGTTATATAGAGGTCTAATTACACCTTTAGACATAAACTGCTGACAAGGTTTGGGACTAGGATTGGATCCAGCCACACCTAGGCTTCATCTTGAGGAATTTAAAGAAGAAGGGCGTCCTTTCTGTGACTAAACAGATGGGTTTCTTTAATAAACTTTGTCTGAAGCTCCCACTCTGCCTGTGGCAATGTGCTACCAACAGTGTCTGTGTCACCTTACCTGCTGTGCTGTTTAATGGCCAAGGTCTTGGGCTTTATCATGTGGGTAGGGCAGCAGCCCATCATCATCCATCAGCCACCACTGCTAGGGTTTATCCCCTTGAGGAAACCAGTCTGTCTGCATCAAACCAGAGACAGGCAGGCAAGCGTCACACAGACTGTTCTGATGCCGAAGAAGGTTGGGCTGTGGTGCAAGGACAAGTCCAAACTGATATGGTTAGACAAATGCTCAGCCTGGTGTACCAGAGTGGTCAGTGAAGGAGGTCGAGGCCCTCAAAGTGAAGCAGTGAGCTTCTTGCTTATAATGGTGAATTAACAGCTCAGGTTGGAGAATACCTTGAAAGATCATCTGGTCCAACCTTTTATGGAAAAGGGACCCCACACCATCTACCACTCCATCCAATCATATTTTGAAAACTTCCAGCAATGTGTCTCTACCCCATCCCTGAGGAGGTTGCTCCAGTTTTCATGGTACTTTCCACTGTCTATGTGAGGAAGTCAGGTATTTTTTTTACTGCTTCACTATATGCTTAAAATGCACATCTCTCTGCAGTGTCCAAGGCTGGATCCCACTATTATCAAGTCTTCAGAGTAAATATTGCTTCTCAGCATGAATCTGTGTTAATAAAATAGAGCTCTGGTTTCATCTAGGTCCCACAGCTGTTGCTGTAATACAAATAATCACAAATACAAGATTGAGATTCTCAGAAGGGGTTGAGAAAATAGATTTAAAGTAGTGAAATTTATGTAAATAATGCCAAATAAGGCACACTAGAAATCAGTGAGGAAAATGGTAAAGAATGAGGTAGGTAAAAAGGTAGAATGGTATAGGTAGAAAAAAATTTCCAAACAGGTAATTTTACTAGAGAATGATATTTGAATATATGAAGCTTTAGACACATTTCTCTCCAGCAGATCCCTTCTGATGAAGAATGTAAATCACAAAGACTTGATATTGCTTTATCAGTTAATTCAAAGAGAAAGATATCATTTCAGAAAATAAAAAAAAAAGAGGGGAGGGAGAGAATAAACATGTAAGGTGTTCTCACATGGAAACAGAGATTTGTTTGGGATGGAAATAGCAGAGTAGCATATGGAATAACGTGAGTGAAAAATTTAGCTACATCATGCTATTTTTGAAAACAGTGTGTTAAATTATAAAGTAAAAACTAGAAAAAATTGACAGAAAAATTTATCGATAGTGTAAGAAACTTATTTTCAATCCATGCATGAGGGTGTGAAGGTGGGTGCATATTGCCATTCAGTAATGAGAAATTCTAATCATTCAAAGGAAGATAGATGTGAAAGAGGGACATGAGAAGAGACGTAGAAATCTTTCAGGGAAGTTTATAGTTCTTCATCCACACACTGGAAATTTTATAAGCTGTTTTATACAGTTCTCTGTATCATGTAAACATGACCATCTGCCAAAGATAACCTGCTTTTCCTAAAAATACACATATATTCTCTTAGGATGTAAAAGCACACAATATATTCATGAGCAAAATCTCTACTATGAGAGGAATACTATGTATGTGTGAGTGTAGGTGTATACACAGATCCAGATGTGTTGCCATGCTTCTTTTTTAATATTTACTATTACACAGGCATTACTTGCACACAATTGTGCTATGTGTCTTCTGAACCTTTAGAAAGTTCATTCCCAGGGAGGGCACAAGGGGATCAAGAGAAATATGTAGGAAGTAAAATTGCACAAAGGAGACAGATGTCATTAATCCATCGATTTGACTGCCTGGGTCTGCCTTTCTATGCATTGCTGATTCCCTGGCAGGCTCGAGCCAGGTAGCGTAGAAAGTGCTAATGCAATCTGACTCGAGATCAATACTAACATGGTCTTAGATGCACTGTTTGTGCTTGCAAGAGTACTAGTTTGGAGACGCTACTGGATTATGTTTTACACCTTTTTAGCATCTAACAAGCATTCTGGGCCTCTAACAGAAACCAAACACAATTATCAGAAGGCAGAGAAAGGCTGGAGGACTTGGAGATGTTGTGATAACAGAGTGAACCTTTGACCTCTCGGTTAGTAGTCTAAACTTTGCTTCAATTAGTCATGACAGAGGGCTAAATTCTGCACTGACTTTTACCCTTTAGAGACTAAGGAAATAAACAGGCTTGCAGGAATTAAGGCAGATCTGAAATTTGGTCTTCAAACTGAAAAGCAATTAGAAATGAATCAGGATTCTAAACCCTGCCCCTGTGATCAGTTTTAAACTGCAGGCACACAGCAAGCGGCACCAGTTGTGTTTGCGAGCATCCTCCACAGGGATGCTGCTACTGCGGACTGCATCTTTCCCATCCTCAAAGAGACCTACCCAGCTGGTGCCACAAGCTGTCAGAGGGCAGTGTGTGGTGGTACTGCTGCCATCCACCCTCTGTGTCAGCTGTGGGTAAAGGTCTTCTGCCTCCAAAGGCAAACACCGCTCTCTCCAAAAGCCCTAAATCTGTTAGAAACAAAAGAGTCTAAACCAACTTAGAATCATTTAGTGACTCTAATACCCGTACACTGCAGAGATTCTGAGTTACAGCTCCCATTCTAGCTACAGGATGCCACTTAGACATAATAGTATGTAATAATTTCAGATAGCATATTTATACAGAATCATTTAAGCTCTCTGAAGCACTTCACATGTAAGGTATAGACAAGCATTATTTCAGTCACGAGCAAAATGAAGTCACCTCTTCATCTGAAATATTGTTCTGCACTTAAAGTATGATAACCTCTAAGCAAAATTAAAAAAAAAAAAAAAAAGACAGGGAAACCTATGGGGGGAAAAGGCATGAAAAGTGTAGTCCACAAAAGACAGATAACAGCCTTTTTTGCTTCCCAATGCCTCCTGATAGTATGGGAAAAAATCATATCCAAATTAAAAAAATCCTTCAAAATTTATTTTGTCTTTGACAATCTCACAAGATCAGATGCTTTGTTTATGTGTATTTCTAAGTCTTTCTGATTTTAAATTATTCAAGGTAGGACACTTTCATCAGTTCAGACACTTGAGGATAACCTGTCCTGTTCAAATTTTTGCTCAGTTTCTTTGGTGACCAAATGGTCAAAGCGCATGGACAGAAGTCCTCCTACAGATCCATCTAGAATGCCTCCATCCCCACAGAGAGTCTGGGTAAATTTGCCTTCTGGTGAAATTTGCAATCCCCATTGTCTGAGCTCAGCTCAAATAGATCAGAGAGCTGATGCAGGAAATTAGTTGCTAGCGCTGCTTTTCTGTGTGGGAAGAAGTCTTCATTTCCCATACTGCTAGAAAAATAGAAATCAATTTAGCACCAAAGGGCTCCTATCAAGGACACAGAACTATTATATTGTGTGCTGTGACATAATACAAGAAGGTTATTATCCAGAAAACCCTCAGAATTAGACTCACCAGAATCACTACGTGGTCAAAAGAACATGTGAAAACTGTAGTTTGAAACTATGCAGCTGTTCACTTGTTGTGTCTTCACCTGTTGTGACTGACCTCAATATCAGCATTTCCCTAACTATTTCCTGTTTAAAAAAATTGTTACTAGAGATGCAAAGAAATGGGCATGAAGCATTGATGAGTCAGAGGCAGCATGGAGTATCTGATCTGTGCTGCTGTTTTTCTTTGTAGCAAAGTAAAAGACGTGTCCAATTTAAAGAAGAATAATTTTTAATGTAAATAAGGAAATGCTGTACATATTCCACACAGTTCTGGAGCTTACAGACACCAGGTTTGCCCAGCACAAGCAAGACAGCTTTGTTTCTCTTTGGAGCTCCAGAAGGCGAAGGTCAGACAAATCAGAATATGGAACATTTGGTTCCTCATTGGCCTCCCTGGTGCTTTTTCCTCTCAGTGCATTTCATTTTCTTGGCAAATGTCTGTGACATATCAGTAAGTCATTTTAACACTTCTTCATGCCCTACTATTTCAGTTTCAAGATCATTAATAAAACAGCAGCTTGGAAGGTGGCACAACAGGCATTCTAGTATGTGAGCAGGTAGGGTGGCTGGCTGATTTTTTTTCCCTGCTATTAGCATAGCCAGACCTCAGTCTCATAAATAAAGAGAATATAGTCTACAGAGAGTTTCATATATATATATATATATATATATGTGTGTGTGTGTGCATATATATATATATAAAAGCACAGTATGCTTTTCAGTGACTAGCTACGTGCTATTGAATCATCTATTAGAGAAACTTTACCCTGGAAATTCAGGTCTAATAATTTTAAAGTTTTAAAATGAAACCCCCTCAGGCTAGCCCAGCATAAACAATTAGTTGCTCCCTGTTAAACTCCATATCCATAACAGTCCATTTTGAATGTTTCATAAGGTACACTAAGGGACATCATTAGTATGTGAATTTCTTTGACAAAGATCACAATGAGGGCTTTAGGAAGAAAATGCACATATCCAGGGAAGATTGGCAGATGGAACATAGCAAGCTGCTCGTGCTGAGTCCATTCAGAATCAAGTGAAAGCATCTGAGCCATTTAACTCTATTTCTTTTGATCCTCAAATCTCTAGCTTCACATAATCTTATGAGTACAGTTTTCTAAACCCAATTTAATATCCTATCTTGATATTCCCTACTGGGTCTCTGGATTATTTCTTTAACTGTTTTTTTCTTCTTTTCTATTTTCCTTTTTATACTTATTATGATTTTGTGTGAGTGTGTGTGTGTGTGTGTGTGTGTGTCTGTGCCTGTGTCTGTATCTGTGTGTCTGTGTGTCTGTGTGTCTGTGTGTGTGTTTTTTGTTCTAATATGAAAACATTTGACCTTTTTGCCTTTTAACCTATTTGCTTCTGACATACTTTAGGGGTATCCACCATAATAGTATATTTTGTCATCTATCTTTATGACAACTCTAATGCTGCATCCGATCAGCTTCATTGATTGCTGCATCCATGACGGTTTACCTGAAATAACATGGAATGCACACCACCTCCTCACTGATTCGTAGCTCAGAACCCTTTTCCAAAACTTGAAATCTAAGAATATTCCCCCCCACACACACTTTATTCACATAAAGGTATTCTGGGGACCTTAACAGAAATCTTTACCTACAGATAAGCCTTGGACTTACTGAAATCAATAGCTGGAATTACAATAATGCATCAAAAATAAGATCTGTTGTGGAAAAAAAATGAACCTTTTAGACAGTTAGGCTTATTTAACGTTATTGCAGGAAAAATCATTTACTTTAGCTCTGCTCCTCAATAGAAAGGATTGTATTTAAAACAGCAGAAAAATTCAAATACTAAAGGTTATCCAGGTTGCCTAAATTCACATACTTAACTGTAACGAGAAAAGGCATCAAGTGATTCTTCAAAGGACAGTAGTGTATTGCCATTATAAAACGTGTTGTGTCTTAGTCTGCATGGACTTACATAACCATCAAACTCACATGTAATATTTGAGAGTTATAACATCAGGAACTTTATTCCAGTCAGGAATTACTCTACCCAAATGCTCTGATAGGTTTTGTAACAATGCTGTTGCCTCAAAAGAAATAAAATAGTTACAATTAATACTTTTTAGAAGAAATCAATACATGATGAACTTTGATCCAATTTATTGGCGTTACACATAGATGGAAAGTTCCAATGAGGAGCTGAGCAAATGCAAACCGTGAAGCCCTGCCAACAATGTTCTTCTTTTGCACAATTCCCCATTAACACCCCATTTAATGATTTCGGGTTCATCTGCGGAGTAAGTGGAACTATAACAATCTCAACAGTAAATCATAGTTTTCCCTATCTTGGGTTGAAGCTTTGTGTGGACACTCTTCATTGAACATGAGAGTGTTTTTATATAAATTTAGCTGATGTGGAAAGGAATCAGATTTAAGTTTTATCAAAATAAGTCACAGACTTTAAAATAATAGTGTCAGCACACAGATTTAAAAGAAAGTAATGGCTGGTGTAAATAATAGCTGATATATTTATTTGGATTCTGTTCAACGCATAGTGCTTTATAGCAGAAGGAGCAAGTAAGAGTTATTTTTAAGACACCTACCTTGATAGTAAGAATTCAAAAATAAAAAGTTTGCAAAAAATCCTGATGTTGCAGATTTTACAGAGTGTCAGGTAGCTGTGCTTCATAGCCTGAACTGATCACTGGATCAACATAGAAATATAATGTTGGAGAGGAGGGGAAAGGAAAAGAAAGGATAGGAAAGGGAAAGGATAGGGAAAGGAAAGGGAAAGGGAAAGGGAAAGGGAAAGGGAAAGGGAAAGGGAAAGGGAAAGGGAAAAAG
>VWZD01007228.1:63562-155323 GCA_013396695.1 Sakesphorus luctuosus | reverse complement strand
CTGTGGTGCAGGTTTTAATGACTCAGTCTCTCTACCTTTATTTACTTACAAATGATGATTCTTGTAGATGAAAACAAATCTGGAAAAAATTACTCTTTCAAATGAAAAAGTAGAACTGGATTTCTATGTTTAACCTTTTGTAAACCTCAGCAATACTTAAAAATGGCATCAACCTAACTCTCTTAAAATTGGTCAGCATGAATTCTAGTATTTCTGAATATTGCCTTTATTGAGGAGGGGTTCTGTTTGTGTGGTTGTTCTTTATTTTTACTGGATCACTGTGATCTTAAACAGCTTCAATCTGGGCACCACAGAAACTTTGTGAGTGCTGTAATTTAGATGTATCATGTCCCCATTCTCCTTCAGGTCTAGCCTACATTTTCTATATATATTGTGGGGTTTGATGCATAGAAAATTTCTGTTTCTGACTTCTGACAAATTGAAAAGATAAAAAGTCTTCTACTCCATTGGTTAGAACTCACATAGCATGCCAAGGCCACTCAGTTTAGGAAAACAAAAATGTTTCATTCTTTTCAGCAACATGTAACAATCATTTGCTATTTCAGCAATATATTAAAATATTACCTTGGACAAATAATTTTATATATTGATTTTGGGCTCCACTCTAGGACAAAAAGAAATTTTGATGCAAGAAATCTCTATATCACTATATAGTCAAATGTATATGAATATTTAGGATACAAGAGGTTGTTTGCTGGAACAAAAAAACCTCTTTTCTAAGATTTTCACAAATATCTCATTAATTTTGAGAGGACAGATACCACCTAGCAGGGACTGCAATGTAGGTTCAGGCCCTCTCTTTGCTTTTCACATAGTTCTGCCATCTGTTATAACATGAGACAATTTTGCACTGAAATAATGATATTCATAAAGGGAGTTGTTCCCTTATAACTATATAATTAGGAAAAGTCCTGCAGCTAACTGATATTGTTATACTGGTACACAATCATGAGTGGGCAAAGTCTACTGAAGCTTGAGTCTGCATTTAGATGTGCTTTTTGGCCATAGGTGAGTCAAGATAAGAGAAAAACATTTCCATCTTTTTCTCATCTCTCCTTTACTGCCCCAACTATGACAAGACGAACTTGTTCATCATTTCAGACTTTGCCCATCCATGGAAGTCTTTGAAAAGTAGATGGTCTAGAAACTCTGTGTTCTTCTGTTTGGATTTTTTCTCTCTTTATTATTGATCTTTTCCTTCAGGTTTCTCTGCATGTTTGTTGGCCTTTTTCTTTATATATTCTCTTTGACAGACTGCAGCTTTTTTTTTTTTTAGTGCATTTATTTCCTTTGTTTTCTTCTACCTTTCTGTCTACTCTTCATCTGCTGTCTCCTGGAGATGCATAACAGAATGATCACTGTAAAGTTTGACTCAAATTTTCCAACATCCAGCAGGTGAGGAGGTTCAAAATCAGGCAAAACTTGCCTGCCCATCTGTATTTAGAAGAGACACCAGAGAAGTTGAAGCCAACACCTTCAAAAGAAAACATTTTAAAAGTATCCTCTATTTAGATCAATAGATATGCTAAGTCTGTTTGTGTATAATGTTGATAAAATTAAACTGCATTAAACTGTTGTGCTCAATAAATCCAACCCACAGTCTCTTGACATGGGCTGACTTTAAAATATAAAAATGCTCTTTGCATGTTCTAAGCATTCAGTACTTCCCAAACCTGGCTTCTCTTTGTAAATCTTTCTTTTTCTGATGCTTTTTATGCTTTTGTAAAGATTTCATTAAAAGACATAAATATACACACATTTTAAAAAAAAAAAACGAACACAAACCCTTCTATTAATTTCCTTACTATAGCATTCAAGCTCTCCATGGCACTGTGCCTAGTTTATATTACCAGGACTAGGGTTTTGCAAATGAAACTCTTTCAATTAGTGTTTCAGGAAGCAATTAAATTGTCTAAAATGTATTAATGAATACATTGAAATCTGGAAGAGTACCCTTTTTCTAATACTTCCATTATTAATGCACCATCTGTTTTGTTTTGTTCTCTCACTAGTGTAAAGTTTCAGTAACCTCATGTCCACAGAAGACAGTATTCTCAAAAAACAAAGCCAAGAAATTTAAGCTGATAATCAGTCCTAATTACACAGTATACATTCCAAATAATTTTACAGATACAATAATCAAGGATTACTTTTTTCCTCTATCTTTTTTGAATGTTCTGTGTGAAAAAGAAGCTCTCTGCATAACTGTGGGTTTGATCTCAGGGTTTTTTCCAACAATAAAGACAACTAAATATTTAGCTTCAGTATCTGGGGTTGCTTGCATAGCAGGTAAAGAAACTAACTTTTGTACAAGGACACACACAATAATGAAGCATAGGAGCAGCAGAGCTTTCATTAAAGAAAAGACTACAGACATCAGATACATTTGGGATATTATTTGTATAGAGTACTTGAAAGAATCTGAGCTAATCGAGGTAGGGCCATGTGTGTCACCATCTGTAGACAGCATCCATAAAATATCCTGAGGTGATAACTTAAAAAGACATATGAAAAATATGAATTCATTCTGGCTGCCAGAACTATTTCTTTCTATTTTAATGGTAGGGATAGTCTCATTTGACCTCAAACCAAGCTAAAATATCTGATAGTTTCTAATCTGTTCTGAAAGGCACAGATTGCTGCCTTGAACACTTGTGGCCCTTCAGTGGGATGAAACAAGGTGTAGGGTGAGATTGCACTGGCTGCCCTTACAGTGAATCATCACCCTCTCACTTCAGTGTTGAATAGGTAATGTTTAAGGATTAAAAGTAGCTTTAAGGTTTCCGGTCCCACAGTAGCTAATCCTGAATATGTATTTGGTTATGGAGATCCTGAGACACATTTCCTCATCTCTCCTGGTTGTATTAGGAATACAATTGTTTATAAAACCAGAAGTTTGCAAAACCTTCCTCTTGATTAATTTTTGTGGGCCCTCACACAGTTTCCTCAAAGAGCATGAGTCATATCTGTTATTCAAGATGAAGGCTCTTTTTATTAAAAGATGAGGCCAGTTTATGGTAAAGGAATTATGGTGGGATTTCTTTGGAAACAGCTAGACCTTAGACATGACAGACCCCAAATCTGCAGTTTCAGAGGACCAGCCTCAGTGTGCCTTTCAAACTCAAGCTTTCAGAAAGGACAAAGGTGATGTGCATCAGGAAGGACTGGCAGTGAGTGGTGTTATTTTGAGTCACAACTCTAGTTGCCTGGATTTGGTGCCAGGGGGCAGGGAGATTTATCATTTTTATGTATTTAAATTATTCATAGAGCCAAAATTTGAAGATTTTGATCTTTTTTCGTTAGATTTCTGTGCAAGTAGTAACTAGTCTCATAGCTTTGTAACATAATAGGATAGGAAATGGATTTGTACACTGCAACATTTTTTTTTCAGAGATGCTACACTTTCCTGTATTTTGATGGTTCACTTGCCAGCTGAAAGTCACCCCTTCCCAAGAATAAAGAAAGCAACATATAGATTAATTGTGAGCAGACAAAAGGAGCCCACTATCAGGGTTACAATTTTTTTTTAACTCAGATGTATGATTCTAACAGCATAGACAACTTCAGAGTACGAAGCCAAGGTCCTCAGGATCTGCAGGCTACACAGTGATTGTTACCATTTGATCATTTAAAAATTAGCTTATGTGCGTCCACCCAAGTGCATTTAGGTCCAAGACCTCTGAGAAACCTTTGTTCTGTTGATTTATAAGAGCTTGAAGAGAAAAACAATAAATTGCATTTGTGTTCACTTTAAGAAAGCTTGTTATTACCTGAGCAGAGCAAAGGGATCTAGTATAAAGGAGATTTAGTCCTTAAATTTTAAACATTATATAAAAATTTAAATTAGCCTCTATTCTTCAAATTGTTGTCATTATGGAAAGGTCAGAGATGATGAATTGTTTGTTGCTGCTGCAGATATAATGTACTGTACAGTTCTATTATTTGCTGTTGAAGAAAACATGATTTATTGTATAGTGTCAGAAAATATTTGCTCCAGGCCTGCAGTATATGAAATATATAGCCTGTTTTCATCCATGTTGCTTAAGGGAGCCACCATACTATCCTCTAAGGCTAAAAAGGAGATCTTCCTAGTAGTCTAAATCATTATTTAGTGATTTAGCAGGAACACGATGTCTTCAAAATAGTTTTCACAGCTACACATCAAATGGTCTAATTAATAGGGGGGAAAAAGCAATAAACAAAACATGTACTAAGTGGCATTTCAAAAGCTACTGACCTTTGCAGTTGTTTGAGGAAGCATTCTTTATGTTGCAACCATAGCCACGTGATGGGAGCCACAGTTAGAAAGTCAACAAAAAGATGTGGCTGTTAATCATATAGAAATACAAAATGTAAGTCTAAAAAATAATCTGTATTAAAAAGCCTCAACCTGTGTAGAAACAGTTTCCTCATCTTATTGGAACATTTTATTTTTCTCCATTGCCAAGCCAGAATTAATAAGCAGAAATAAAAATTAAAAAAAAAAAAAGTTAAAAACATAAAATGTAAAGTAACCTCCTGTTTGATTGAAAATGTTGACTTAGGTCTGATAACTTAAAAAATACTGCATTTAACTCGACGTGAAAATCCAAAAGGTGAATTTAAATCACAAAATTGGAGATATTGAAAGACTGTGGAAGGTTTTTTTAAATAATTAAATCTAACTACATTTATGCAAATATACTCAGTTCCAGGCAATCATCTCTTTCTGACAAATAAAGGTTGTAGAAAATTTTGTGACCTGCTTCAGTCGTGTGTTCTGATCTGTAATACCAACATTTCAGTTCAAATCATCATTATTTTAACAGTGTCCAAGCAATGAACATTTTGAAATAATATCTTAGTCCAGCATGTGCCACAATACCTATTTTGAGCAATGGAACACACAGACATTTTAAAAATGGACAATTTTTCATGAGAGTCTCTGAAACAGGTTTCAAGTCTTCAATCTCTTCTGCTGAATTCACCTTCACATATGAAAAATAAGAACAGAGTTATAATTACCTCCAGGCAGTTATTTTCAAAGAGTATCTGGTGCATTATATCTGCTCAACAGGAGAGTCTCAAAGAGTGTGGAGAGATGGTGTGAAAAGAAACACAAGGAACACAAGAAACTGGGAAAGCTGGAGTGTGCATGAACACACGCCGAGAAAGGCAGAGAGACATCTTTCCTAGCGTGTCTTTCGTGAATTATGACATCAAATTCTAAAGTACTTTACAAAAATGTGGCAAATTCATCTCTGCTGGTAGCTCTGTTAATGTCAGTGGAGTTACAGTGGGAATGAATTTGTTCCAATGAGAGCATCACAAGGAGTACACTACTGTTAGACTGTTACATTGGTTATTAACTCGCTTTCCTTTCAGTGCTAAAGAGTATAGCTGAAGCTTCATGGATCTATTTTTAAACTATGTAAAGTATTTGCTTCACAGATCAAAGAAATGTGAAACCAAACTTACCAGAGCACAGACTTGTGGAAAAATGAGCTAGACTGAAAGCAATGTCTTTGAAATATTCTAGGGACCCAGCATGAAGCCTGGTTAAAGTTGTATAGCTTTCTATTTGAAAGGTCACGTTCAGAATTGGCTTATAACTTTGTGAGAGAGTTACTTTTCAAGCTGAAATGGTCCACAGTTATTCTCAGTCAGAGACTTTTTTTTTAAATAATGAGAAAAAAAGGGGAAGTGATTTTTAAATTTTACTTCTGATTAATTGCCTTCAGTGCATATGAGAGCAGAGATTGAGCAGCTGGTGTGTGTTGGAATCAAGAAGGTGAAAAATGTCGTTCAAGCAGAGGAGAAACTTGTCTCCCTGAGTGCAGAGAATGACTTGGGAAGCACCAAATGGATTAGGAACTGTACTGGGACTGAAGAAGGGGAGAATGGAGGCTAAACCTTGTGTACTTCTTGTTAAAGTTTGGGGGGTTTTCCCCTCCATATTCCTTTGGCACCCCATTTTTAGTCTCTCCACAGTAGATTTTCACTCTTGGAGCCATCTGAGCAGTTAGTCCGTCATGTGCAGTAAGCAGAAAAAGTAGTCCCATCTTGAATGGGACAAAACAAGGCCCACTTGTGCTTCCTATCTGCCCTTGGGATCATATTTACTCAAAATAATCCTTCAGGTGTCTCATAGAGAGAGGTCACCCTGGTTCTGTTTGGGTGGTTCTGTTTCTGATATGTCAGTTTTAAAGTTTGAACTTAGCCCTGAGACGGAGGGCGAGTTACTACACGAGCTAGAAACTGTTGTGACATCTGCTTCCTCTAAAGGGATGGTGGGTTTCCAAGCTGAGATCTAGATCAGGCATATGGTGAAAAATACAGAGCTAGTGAGGCTCACACAGTCTCACAGATCCTGAGGTGCTATTCATTTAAGAGTGCATATAGCTAGAAATTAATTAGGAAAAGGACCTTCTCCTCTATGTCCATGAAGATTATCTGCTGGACAGTCTCTAGGAAACAAGGTCAGCTATGGAGTAGTAAGTGAAAATCAGGATCTCTGCCATGATTTGTGTACTAACACGATGGAGGTGCTTTACCAGCAGCTGTTGGGTAACCCTTGACACAAACTTAGGAAGGAGAACAGTGGTGTATCAGATATTGTTCTGGCCCTCCATCATCACAGAGGTTTGCCCTTCCCTCCATGTCCTCCCCCTTCCCTAACCCCGGCTACATGACATGCACCGTTGCTGTTCCCATAGTTGTGCTTTTGTTCCTCATGCTGCTCCTGCAACAGCTGGAAATGTCAGTTGCTTGTCTTACGGTAGAGGAAAAAAAATGGTTCTTGATTAACCACATGCCTCCTTCATAGGTTTACTCTAGACAATCCATCCAATTCACCTACCAGTGCAGATACAATCTCAGGCTAAACACTCTCCTTCCTTTTCTGTAGGTTTGTCCTGAATTTGCTGAAAATGGAGCCCTGTTTCCTGGTCCATCCACCTGAGAGGACAGAGAAAAGCCTGCATAGGTGCCTCCTCAGAACTGCCCATTTCCTGGCACCAGAGGATCCTACCCCTTTCCTTGCTGTAGCCTTTTTTGTGTGGAATAAGATGCAGCAGTAAACAAAGAATAAGCTTTGTCTGTTCAAACACATTAATGACCAACCAGTCGATACTACCTTATTCATTTATTAGAAACTGAGAAAATGCCTGTTACCTTTTGAGACCTGACTACTGCAAGTGGTGGGTTTGTTTGCTTAGTATATAAGAAGTTATTGATCAGAATATTTAGTCAAAAGTTAGAATGCTTATTGTAAAGTGTTGCTGAGATGTGTGGTTTTACTGGGCTAATCTAAAGCAAAAAATTATTAAAGTCAGGTCAATAATATGGATTGCTCCCTTCTTTAACATCTTGCTCAAAGAAATACAAATGAACTTATTTATATCCATTAGTAATATAGATTTCTGCATCCATCTCCAATATACAAATGTTTGTTCTTGTGGGAATTCAACTGGTAGGTCTTTCCTTATCATATTTACTGTCATTAAATTTGTTAAATAATTTTGATAGATAATTCTGTGAAATAGCTTAATAAAATTAGTGCCTAAGGCTCTACCAAAGCCTTGAAAAACATTTAGAAAGAGCATATATATTATGGGTTCTTGACTCGGTTTGGGAAGCATACTTTCATATTTCCCAATAGTATTCCCCTTTTTTGTTATATATCAAAACCAGATTTCCTCCCCTATAGCTTACTAGTTTCCTATATAAACATGTTTGTCTGCATTAGACATTCATACATTGTAAATCATACCCTACTTGCACATCATGTTTTGTTTTTGACTACAAACAGGAGCCCCATATGTCCTTTCTTGAATTTGTACTTTGGTAATTTTATTGCATTTAATGTATGCAATTTCAGTTTGAATAAGCCTTTTGTAGATTGCCTTTATATTGCTGCTCAATTATAAAGCACTCCAAATGCATTATGAAAACTCTGAAGGTAGAGAAACAAAAGATCATTTGCAAGGAGGACATATACAAAAGGTCACATTTGATACTTAGATACAATTGATGCTTCCCTGTATCCCAACTCTTCTGAGCCATAGGGCTGTATTGATAAATGCAGTTATCTTTCTTGATGGTAAAAATGTCCTGCTTTCCAGAATCAGTCAAGTACTACAAAAACTAGTGGGGTCTCCCCAGAGGCATGTCCTCATGTCTAGTTGCTCATATTTGTGTTTTTCAGCTGTCTCATACAAGCATAGCATCCACATTCAGGCACATTCATCACTTCAGCATTAGGAGTCTTATCACTTGCTGTCATGAGGTGATCCACTGACAGATGCTCTGGCATTTTCATCACCCTCGATACTGTTTCCATTATATCTTGTATAGGTTCTCTGAAGGGAGATGACAAGCACATGTAGAGACAAATTCTCTGAAACACCGAGTAAACCGCAGTCTTTCTTTTCAAGGAGTATTGAATATTTCTAGTTATTTGAAAATGAGTTGTGCTTTCTGAAGAATCTGAGTTTGAGTTATTTTGGGAGGGCATAGATTTGTGGTGGTGGTGAAGGTTCTTATCCACATTAATAAAATATACATAGTCCTTTTAAAGGATTTTAATTCATCACACTGTATTTATTACAACTCACCAATCTCAGGGCACTTTTAAACATATGCAATTTATTTCAAGCGTGTATCCCTTTGTTATGTAATTAAACCAAATCACAGACAGTTGAAGGATGGTGCATCCAAGGTCCTACTGAAAACTGGAAAGCCTCTTTCAGCAGATCCATAGTACTTCATATTATATAGCTAATAAATGTACATGCTTATTCTTTTTTCCCCCAGAGCACTGACACCAGTCTGGTGTGGTCTGAAAGGAAAAACTCTGGAAAATAATAATGTGGCTTTAGAAGTGATATTTCTGCTTATCTTCCTTGTAATAACCTTTCTTGTAAAAAGCTACCAGAAAAAAAAAAATTACTTGTACTGTTATTTGCCCTATTTTTTTTTTTTGGTAACTTGAAATATTTGCAGAATCTCCGTTATTTTTCTCTTCTGCAAGGAGGGCATAGAAAAGCATATTTTTTGTACTCTCTGTCCTAAGTTAACCACAGGGCTTCAGATTTAATATCTCAGCACTTTAGAAGTCTCATGTTTACAACATCTGTGAGGTAGTGAAATTCCTCTTATAGTTGGTATTGTGAGAGTTTATCAAGTCTGAAAGAGGTTAGCAATTCCTTGAAACTCTGCAGTGTATATTCTAATAAAGACAAATCCTTCCTTCATGTATCAGAGCAACACAAATTATGTCTATGGAAATAGTCACTGGAAATCAGAGTATAACACAATATTATGCATATGCTTCTGTAGGAATTAATCTGATACCAGATTTGCTCATAAACCATCATAAACAATCCCACACACTATCTGGTGTTGAAAGGGTGGTGGGTTTTATGCCAAGCCATTGCTGTTGCCCTCAGTGTGAGGATGTTTGGTGAACACAATCTTCAGGCAGTGTAGGATTGCAATGTCAACACCTGCATCCTAAACCAGCATATGAAAAAGTGCAGAAAGAACAATGTTCACAAGCTGTGCACAGGAAAGCAGCTTTCTGGGTGGAAGAGCAAACCATGTCTTTTCTAATTAAGTCAGAGTCAAATGGTTTGCAAAGGTCTCAAAACTACTTTTGCACTTGTAGTTGGTCACTGACACTGTGTATGGGATGTCTGGCAGTGGTTTTAGTTCAGTCTGGGGTACATGACAATAGTTACTGCAAATGGGCATTTTTGTGGATATTGTTTCACACTTTGAACATGGCAAAGAGAAGTTCCTGAGATAAGAGCTTAAAGGAATCATTTTCTCTTTTTCCTAGTAAAAAAAAATATTTTAACATACATTGTGTTTACAAATGTATTTTTTATCTATCTTTTGGGGAAGGGGAGGGCTTTGTTTTTTATCCAGGTTCTGCTTTCACTGGGTTTTCATACTGTTACTGTTCACTATTTTGAAGAATGATGGAAGTAAAAACTTTGAGAAAATTCATGGAGATTATAACCAAAGCTTCTGTGTGTTCCTTCTCCATTTTATTTCTCAAAGACTCCACATCACAGACAAGCATCCAGCTTCTGATAATTCAATTTATCACCAAGATGCCTGATCAATATATTCTTGATTTCAGTAGGACTCTCCCTCTGGGAGTTGGACTAGGCACAGATTTATTTAGAACAAAGCAGCCAGGGTGTGTTTCCCAGATGACTTTCTGAGCACTGCACATCTGGGGGCATTAGCTTGCAGGTTAGCTGGTTCAACAGATCTCTTTGCCCATGGTTATTTCAAGGTATCAAGGCATAAGACCAAGGCAGTCCAGATATGTCAGGTTATATATTCTCACTGCATTCACTTGGAGGTTTTAGTATATTTTCTGGGCTAGTTGCATTTGTTCATTTGTTAAGATTTATACAGTTGTGTTCTAACATTTGAACTGACTCAGCAAAGTACACCTATTTAAAAAGACTGTTTTGTGAGTAAGAATGATGACCTGAATAAAACCCACTAAAAATTCCAGGTAAAATTCACCCTTTTTCATTATAACCTTTCTGATAGGCCTGAGAGGTGTATATAATTTTTTTTATATATTCACGACAATGAGAAGCTTGTTCATGAATTGCATTAGTACTGTTGCTCTCTGCACTTGGGGGAAAAAAAGCAAGCAGATTCCACTCTTTAGCATAACCAAATTATACAAGTCTAGTGAGCAGTGATATAAATAACAGCACTGATGTCTTCAAGCATCAACTGATGTTTGCTAGACTTGACAGGTTCCAGTAATTGGAGAACCTGTGATTGACTTAGCAATGCCTGTGCTGCTGTATATTGCCGCAGAAAAGTTTTCTCTGTGTCTGTGAAGAGGGGTAGAGGAGTCTAACATAAAAAGAAGATCAGAAATTATTTTAATTTATTAATCTCAAGTGTCAGAACCACAGAGACTTTAATCATCACTCTTTTTAAGGTCCATCTATTATTACTGATTTTTCTTTCCATATTTCCCAAAATCTGAAACGAATTTTAAAAAAAAAAAAAAGATAATTGGCTTTCTGCTGTTTCTCTGCCCATTGATCAATAACTGATGGGTGCTCTTGGACCTATAATACTCTATGGGACCTGAAAAGTTTACACAGTACGTGGATAGCTGCCACGATGCTTTTGCACCCCTGGAGAACTTTTTCTGTAAACCCTTGGAACTGGCTGTACAGATGTGATTCAGAGTGTTTGTCACAAAGCAGCATTTAAAGGACTCATTTGACTTTATAATGTCTAATTTCTGCAGGTTTTTATTAGAAGGAGAGGGTTTGAAATGAACACAGGGGCAAAATAAGACATAAATTAGGACAGTTACTACTCATTCTGAAATTCCCCTTATTCTTCCATATTTTTCTGACACATCATCTCTCCCAGATGCAATGAGAGTGAAGCAACAGACATGCATGTCAACAGCAGTGTCTTAAAATCCTGGTAAATTTTCTCAAACAGGAAACTTTTTGTGCTTATGACTGGCAGAGAAGGGGAGGAAAACTGTGTGACCCCTTTCTGTCTGCTGCTCCTAAGACACTTATTTCAGTTTGCTGACTGATTGGCAAGTCACAAACCTGTAAGAGCTGTTTAGCTGTGGGATCTGAGACAAGGTTGTTTAATCATGTTGAGCTCTAAAAACTAGCTCCTTCTGAGTTCTGGGAGGGTTTGGCTCAAATATTAATTTCAGTCCTTTCTATTGTTGGATCTTTTCAAGGTAGTGGGAACGGTAAATCATAGAAGCAGAGAATCACAAAATCAGAGTGGTTTGGATTGCAAAAGGACAGTCAACTGATTCAACCACTTTGCCATGAGTAGGGACACCTTCCACTAGACCAGAATGCTCAAATACTCCTCTTCAGGTGGAAGAGTCCTTATTGTCTCAGCCTGTCTTGAAAGAAGAGAAGCTCCAAGCCTCGGATCGTCTTCACGGCTTCCTCTGAACTCACTCCAACAGCTCCATGTCCTTCTTAAGTTGGGGGCTCCAGAGCTAGATTCAGTACTCTGGGTGTGGTCTCATGAGAGCAGAGCAGAGGGGTAGAATCACCTTTGTTGATCTGCTGGCCATGCTGCTTTTGATTCAGCCCAGGACACAGCTGGTTTTCTGGGATGCCAGTGCACAGTGCTGAGTCATGTTGACAACTAACATCCCCAGTTCCTTCTCCTCAGGGCTGCTCTCAATTCATTCTCTGCCTAGCCTGTTTTTGTGCTTTGGATTGCCCTGATGCAGGTGCAGGACCTTGCACTTGGCCTTGTTAAACTTCATACAGTTTGCACAGTCCCACCTCTCAAGCCTGTCAAGGTCCATCTGGATAGAATCCCTTCCCTCCAGTGTGTCAACTGCACCTCACAGCTTGGTGTCGTCGGCAACCTTGCTGAGGGTGAACTTGATCCCACTATCCATATCACTGACAAAAATGTTAAACAGCACCAGACCCAGTACTGACCCCTGAAGGATGGCACTTGTCTTTGATCTACACTTGGACATGGAGCCATTGACCACAATTATTTATGTGTGTCCATCCAGCCAATTCCTTATTCATTGTATGGTCCATGTGTCAAATCCAAGTCTCTTCTTCTTAGCCATATTCTTCAAGACACTATCCAATTTTGCACAAGTTGCACAAGTTCAGGTGCCCTTCCTTTAACCACCAGTGCTGTAACCCTGCCATAGAAGACCACCAAAGTAATCAGGAATGATCTGTCCTTAATGAAGCCATGTTGGCTGTCATCACTCACTACCTTATTTCCCATGTGCCTTAGCATGGTTTTCAGGAGGATCCGTGTTCTGTGATCTTACTCCATGTTCTTGCTGGGTAGAGAGGTGAGACTGACTGGCCTGCACTTCCTCAGATCTTCCTTTTTTCCCTTTTTAAAAATGGGAGTTCTTTTTCCACTTTTCCTGGGTTATGTGGACTTCAAGTCTCTCCACTTGACCAGAGGAATGTCACTCCATCAATGATACACCGTGCCTGTGCTCCATCCCACGCCAACTAGACTGGTTTGCTGGCCCCTCTTACTTTCCAGCGCCTCCCTTTGCAGGACTAGGGGGTAGCTGCTGATACCTGTGGCCCTGCCCATGCCTGGTCAGCCGCCCTTGCAAGAGCTAATGGCTCATGGAGAGTCTCAACAATCCCCTGGGTTTTCTCAAGTATAGCAACGCCTGTTTCCGAGAAGAAGCTTGGAATAAGTGATGCCTTGGTGTGCCTTACACACTTATTTTATAGGTTTGTGAGGATAACCAGAACTAAACCACAAGGATCTGTAAAGATGCAAAAAGTAATGATGCTTTGGGCTAAAGGGTAGAGAATAAACCAGGTCTTATGGTGTCATGCCGCTGTGTAAAATCCGTTTTTGTATATAACATCCCTACTAATATGTTGAGACATTTAGTCTGGGCTTGCTGCATGTAGATAGAACCTGTTTTTTTCCTTTTTGGCTGCTTAATAAAACAAATAAATAATCACAGCCTGTGCTTCCCAATGTGGAAATGAATCCATTTCTGGTATCTTTATCTGGTGTGCTCTGAGCAGCCAAAAATGGTCTGAATTAAAAGTTTCATGATGCATGAGACTAAAATATTCTGATCAGGCTGTCTCTCTGTTGTAGTTCCTTCTCACACATAAATGTTGGCTGGAAAGGTTCATGCCATATAACTCAAGAACCATGCATTCTCCCAGAAAAGGTCACCACAATGGCATTCATATACCCACAGTTCAGGTTTTGTATTTGCAGAGCAAAGCACATGAATACATATTTATAATTATTTTTCTTATTTTTCTTTCTTTTTTTTTAATAAGCCATTTAATAGGTTACTCAACACATCACTTCATACATCCAGTAGCTGACATTTATCTCAACAGTACCAAATGATGAACTGAAGGCAATAACAGATAGAACTCTTCTTCATAGGATTTTGCTGACTTATTTTTAAATCTGTAGAATGACTGTCTACCACACCCATAGAAGCTTTAGAGAGAAGCATCATAATAATCATTGTTAACATAATTCAGCTATATCTCATTATTGTGAGCACTAAAAAGAAGGGGCTAACAAAAAAGCTGGATTATATTGATTTACGATTGTCCTCATTTAACTGAACTCTCCTTTGAGAAAGCACTCAGGCAAAGTTAAAATGCTTAAGTATTTATGCAAAAGAAGAAATAACTGAAAGAGATAAAGCAGTTGCTTTCAGAGTGTCTTTTTCTACTAAAGTTTTAGAGTGATTACCCTAATTGGAACTGTTAATAGGAGAATGAGACGCCAGCTGTTGGAGAATGGGATAAAGGAACAGGCTTTGTAAAAGAAGTCTGCAAGATCAAACCTTTTGAAGGAAAAATTATAATTTATCTCCTGAGTCTCCAGTTTGGCTGAAATAAAAATATACAGAGATGACTGTTTTGGTTTGGGGTTTTTAATTGGTTTTTGTTGTTGTTGTTGTTGTTTTCCTATTATTCTTTTGTAATACATTTTCACTTACAGGAGAAAAAAACTTGGTTTTCTGCAAACTAAGAGCTCCATCAGGGACACTTCAATGAGTGAGGTACTGAGTATGATACATTTACCCACACTGAAGATGAACATGCAAAATACCTGTTCCCACAGCAGTCAGAGGAATAGCAAGAATGACGGTCCATGGTCCCTTTTCTGTCAGCACAGCACAAAACTTTTTCAGGAAGTTCTCACTAAATGTAAATATTTTCCTCACATTTTCTTTGTTTTGCTGTTGTGAATATGAACACTGTATGTCACCCCTTAACCTTCCTGAAGGCATCATGAATGTAGCAGTACGTATTTCTTCCTTGCTCTGTGTTTTACTTGTGTGATACTACCAAGCCAAATAAAGGGAGAAAGAGTGAGGTGAAGAATGCCAAGGAATACTGGTAAGAAGCAAGAAGCAGGATGAAGAGAAGTCTGTTGGTTATTCTTTCCACAGTATCTCTTGAGAACAAGTGGTCTGACACTGTGCCTCTCACTCATCTCAATTGTGACAGGATTCTCTGTCTAGGAGCAGAAGACTAAAATGTTACAGACATCCCTACTGTAGATAGTGCAGTAACACTGATGAAACAATCAGGTCCAGACACATCTGAAAGTACTGAAGGTGAAATAATGTTGCAGAGGGCGAATTTATGAGCAACCTGAACTGCTTCGGCCTGAGAATCCTGCTGCCCTAAGCCATGAGAATTTTGCTGATATGCCAGCAAGAGAGGATGTTGCAGACAGGGCGGAAAAATGCAAGGTCAGACATCTGCTGTTTGCTAATGGGCTTTAGTTACTCCCTAACAGTACATTCTTAAGGGAGTGCCTCCAGGCCTGGCTTCTCTGGACACAGAACCTCAAAACATCAGGATGAGATAATGTAAACATTGGGCTTGTGAGACATGAGCTTGTATCCAATTAAAAGTTCTAACGTGCTTAGAGTGTGATTCTTTTAACCAATAAGATGTACCTGTAACCCTATATAACCTGTGTGCTGCGAGAAATAAATGTCTTCACTATCAACCTTATAGGTTTCGTGGTGAAGTCCTTGTCTCCGCATTAAACTTTGTTTACATTAAAATAAGGTCTTTCTCTGACAATATTTTGAAAATACCGTATGTGACTCTGACCAGTTCTCTATGGATTACTGTTTGTACAAACTTGATCATCATAAATATCCTATCAGAAAAATTTAGAAGATATAATACAAATAAATCACACTTTGAAACAAAACTTTTTGGTAACCAGTCAGTGGTGAGGGTCATATTGACTCTTGAAGAGAAAGAAGTCAAGACATAGCAAGAGATAACTGAATGTACTTTGTATGGGTGTTATTTCTATTCAGACACCTAAAAGGTCATTTGGGACTGGCATATATACTGCACAGTGTACATGAAACACATGCTTTCTTGGAGACAGCTAGAGACACCACAGGTCATTGGAAATGGTTGTAATTACACACTGTCCCACACAACATCCTTGTCTCTAAAGAGAGAGACATGGATGTGACAGGTGGACCACTCAGTGGATAAGGAATGGGTTGGTGATTACACTCAAAAGAGTTGCAATCTTTTTGGAAGTCATTTTTTGTGTCCTACCTCCAGATGCCTTCCAGAAACATTTATGTCTCCCTCAGAACCTATTTTGTCATTATCATCTCCAGGTGTAAGACTCAGGGCTACTGGCTACAAAAAAATTTAGGTGTCACATGTGGCTATTCACATCTTGGTGCTTTGGTCTCCAACTGAGCTCATGAGTTTAACACTGTCAAGGATAGAACTGTGAACATTGGCTTCACATTGGCTCCTGAAGAAAGACTTATACATCTTATTTCAAAAACCTGTGCATGTTGAAAGATATGTATGTAAAGGGAATGAGGCTTTGTCTTGGGTTGAGCTGGCAAAATGCCAACTGCTCAAGAACAGAGAAAAGGCTCTTCCCTCCCCCCCAACTAGCTAAAGGGAGAAAGAAGAGGGAGAGGAAAAAAAAATTCAAAACTAGGTTTCTTCTAAAACTAATTACACGTATTTATACAGAAAAGAGAAAATTAAAAGAAAACTACAATATAACACACTCTTACACAAGTTTTAACAAGATACAACAGGAAATAAGCTCCCACTCTCTAATTAATACAAAGTGTATTACTCTAGATCCATAAGCACTCTAAAAGGCATTCAGTAAGAAACAGAAAGAGTAACAGCAAAATGTTTCTACTTCCCTGAAACCAAACAAAATGCAAAGAGCACCAGCCGAAGCAGGAGCAAGGCCTAAGATAGCAGACAAGGCGTAGCACGTCTTCCCTGAACCTCAGCCATGGTGAAACTGCCCCAGCCACACCTACACACTGGACTTTACTGCTATTGAGATGATGTAAGATGGGGTGGAATACAAAATCATTGGCTAGAAGAAGTCAGCTGTCAGCTAGCCCTGCCCAGCTCAAGGCAGCTGACAATTTCAAGCCCAAATCTGAGTTTTAAAGCCTAAATTTAGGCCTACCTGGCTAAACTCATAACAGGCTTGATGCTTTGGAAGTAGGGAGAAGACTGTCAGGTGGCCATTATCTTATGCTCACTCCTTGTTTTTATAAGTTGAAAGATTCAGGTTTAAACTTGGTGTGTGCAAAAACTATGCGATACAACTGCATATGTTTTGTGTCAGTTTATAGGTGTTTTTCACTAAATTCAGATTTAGTTTTGGCAAGTCAGATGTAATGCAAATATCTTTTCCACCCCTTGTGAAGGAGATCATCTCCTCATTTACCTTAAGAACAAACCTAATGGCTAATTTTGTGACATAGCAATGAGCTTCTTATCTAATTCTATGGAGGCACAGGGAAAGGTTCTAAGTATCTGAGTTGCTGCTTATTCATCTGCTAAATCTGAGGCAAAGCAGGTGGTGAAGTTTGCAGCACACTAAGTATAAAACTGCTGAAAAATGCTACAAGATCTGACACTACCAAGGTTTTTAAAATACACTTGTAACAATACATTCTGCACAGTACAACTCAGTAAGTTTGAAGCAGAGAGCAAGAGTTTTATAAATTTCTCTGTATTGTAATCAGAACAAGGCATTTGGATCCACATCTGGTGCATAGTGGGTAGTAGTGCAATGTTTTCTTATCCTATCATTTGCAGATATTTTTCAGTTTAAACTATTCAACCTTACTAATCTGTGGTCTTTTATATTAATTATTTAAAGATCTGTGAAAATATTTCTGCCGGGATATTTCCCACTACGTCAAATGCCAGATAAATGTAATGGTTACTGTCTCCAATGAGCTTACAAGTTTAGGCTCAAGTCATGCACATTTTCTGCACATATGAGGTTTTAGGCAGGACTGCTAACATTTACTGCTAGTAAGGCTTCTCAGCAGTTTCTACCTAAATATTCCATTTACACAATCTGGCTGAAAACTTTGTCAAAATTTTAGTAGTTTAAATGAATACATTTAGTTGCCAAAATTTGACTAGTTTAAGTGAAAAGGATACATTTCTCTGTTCTGGAACACTTCAGCCAAGAGTAAGAGCCAACATTAGATAAGCTATTTTGTTTATCTACAAAAAAATTTGCAACCTTTTTACTTATTTCAAAAATAAAAATAATAAAAAACCCAACAACACAAAATCCCCAAAATCAAACAAAAAACCAAACCAAACAATCAAAAAACGACACACATAAAAAACCCAACACTCTGGTAGTCTAGTCATTTCCATCCAGCACTTACTCTTTTTGCAGTGACTGTGATACTAGAACTGTATCTTCGACCACCACAATAGAAATCCACAAGTTAGCAATCAGCTTCAGGGAAAAATGAGTGTTCACTGCAGACATACTGAAGCTTCCCTACAAATAACTCTGGTGGCTCTGAGCACATTTGGGGGGGTGAAGGATTCACTGAAATTATGGCAATTTTCCCTCTAAAGTCATCCAGAGGAAATGGCTGCAGGGTTATTGTGTCTTATGAGTCTTCAGTGATTCTTCAGCTACACAGACTAGAAAACACAAAGGGCAGCAGCAGAACAGCAAAAGTACAATAGGGCAAAGAGATAGACTGAGACAAAGAATCAGTCTGGGGACATTATATGATTAGAGGATTCAGTCTTGATAAGAAGAAGACAGATACAGCATCAGTGGAGAAAACACACAACAGTGGAGAATGCAATATAAAAGTAAAAGAAAGGAGAAAGAGAGATTGAAGTTGAGTTGAGAGAGAGAAAAAGTGAAACTGGCCAGGCAACAAGACATAAAAAATGGGATAGGTATGTGAGAGAGAGGCCTCAAATGGAGTTTAAAAGCAAATATCCCCTGAAGAAGGTGACAATGCACCATTGTGGAATTGGTCACTCAAAAGTTAGGAATACCAGAATTCATTTTGTTTAAGTGAAAGAGAAATCTTCTGTACGGTGCAAAATTCCTTGAAAATAAAATAATTAGGGTTTTTTTAATGTCTTTCAAAAACTTACTCAATGCTGCATTTGACTGGTGGTAGAATAGGAATCTCTTCCCTCATCTCTTCCCCCACAGGAATATCAAGCAGAGCAGTTAACAGTTTCAAAGTGCTCGGATACTACAGAGGCGTGTGTAAAAGATAAATGAGGAAATTGATCATTCTGTCCCTAGAGAGCAGATTTCATGTTCCAAATTTATTTCATTGGATCCAGAACCTTGATGTTTCTGAAAACCTTGTTTGAAGCCTGATGGTATCTTTAGGAGTATAAATACCATGGAATTTTCTAGATAGATTTGTACCATCTTCAGTGCCAACACCTAAACTCATATTTGAGTTCCTTTAACAAGGAAATCCTCTGCTACACCTCAGCACATAGCAGAGTGAGCAGTGGGGACTCATATAAGAATGTACGATGGTACCAAAAAGGCAATATATCCTCACCCTCAGTTTCTTATGCTGCTGTAGTGATAAGTGTAGAATGAGGTTCCTAAATATAAAATCTTAGCAGTAAGATAAACATTTTAGGGAGACGTAACATAATTTCCCACTAGCATCACTGAATATGAAATTAACAGTCTGAGAACAGAGACAAAGCTGCATATTTCATCTGCTAATGGAAGTTCTTTTTCTACACTCATTAACACAGCTGAATGACACATAGAGGATTTCATCATCAATCAATTGTTTGTGAATAATCTTCATGCTCACTCTCCAATTTGCTGAAGAATTACTTTGAAAGAAAAGAATTGAATTACTATTATTAATGAAAGTTCAGTTACAAAAAAAAAAAAATCAATGCCTCACTGTATTAGGCTTAAAGAGCTTACATGAAGATGTTATTTATCCAAAGAGTCACAACTCTGAGAGATGGATAATATGCAACAGGTGAATAAACAAAGAAAAGGTACAGAAGACAACAAGAAAGGTTTGAAGAATGTTAACAATAAATACAGATGGGACTGCGTAGCATTCAAATAGCTGCAAACAACCAATACCTTTGAGAATTTTGCAATCTCCTCATAATTAATGGAAAGAGGGAGGAGAGAAGTGATATAAAGATTACCCAACTCAATCCTATTTGCCATTTTCTGGTGAGAAAAAAAAATTGATTTGCTGCAAGCACAGCTAAATTCATGTTATATTCTTCTTATTTTGGCATAATTTGTGGTGGCTAGTGCCAGAAGGGATTAACAGGTGATCTAGTCTTATCTCCAGCCTACCACATGTCATCTAACTACCCCCAGTTACCCTTGTACTGCATTCATGAACTTGCCTTCAGCAAATCATAACTTCAGGAAAGTATCCTACCTTAATTTGAAGACTTCACAAAACAGGCTTCATCAATTCCCTTGGTGATTTTTCCCATTAGTTAATCAAGAGAGGTTTACCATCTAATGTCTAAATTGAAATTGTCAATTCTTTGTTTTCACTTGTTCATTCACCTTCTATATTTTCCAGTTATTTTGAAGTACGTGATACTTTCTATCTGTTGAAAATATTTCTATTCCGTAATCACATCTAGCTTTGGTCATTGAAAAAAAACATTTCCTTTTGTGTTTTCTCTAATTTAAATATAGATAGTTAGCTGCTTCTGCAATCTCTGCAATTTTTCAATATCTCTTTTAAAATAGAGGACACTTAGGACAGGCTTCATCTCCAGCTTAATATACGTGACCTGACTTATTTTTGCAGATATCTAGCACTCTTTGTGATATCCAAAGACATCTAAGATATAACACTGTGCAAGCACAGGGCTTTCAAAAGCCATGGCCCTTCTGACAAGAAATTACAATCCAGGTAGGTTATCCCAGAGCATCATAAATGGCAATGGATGCTAGAGTTTAGGCAAGGGAATCATTCCACATTTATTCAACCTAATTCCATAATCTCACATGCATGTGCAAAATACACCTTAAGTGTGCACATGTGTTTCACATGCATATGCAAAATACACCTCACAGGTGCACATGTATTTCACATGCACATTTAAACTCTCTTTACAATCAATAACAATCTGGTCAGGTAGTCAGCAGTCCTTAGAGAAAATGTCAGCTAATTGAAAATAGGTGAAATGAATTACTGCTTAGATTAATTACTATTGAATAGGGTCTCAAATGAGCAGCTCACACACACTGACATTTATTGCCACCTATTTAAGATACTCTACGGTATCTTCCTTGGCCTCCAGCTTCCATACCAGGTGGCCAAGTGACTATAACCATCCCATGTCAGCTGTCTTTGAATATCTTGGATGTCCTAAGGCATCTCAAGTAGTACAACACGAACATGTTTCATCAATTGATTGAGGCCTTTTCTTCAGAGTACAAAACCAGAGTTACACTCTGCTTCCCTTTTTGAATTGTTCTTACTCATACTCTAGAAATTACTGGACCTCTTTTTGCTGCAGCATTCCACTGACATTAAAAAGTTTGTTGCCTATAGTCCTAAAACTCTTTCAGGATATGGATGGAAACCACTTCAACTCTCATATGAGACAGGTTCCTTTCATAGCCACTGGAGAGAAATTTCTACAGCATGAATCATCTGGGCTATTTAGAGACTGACCTTGAGATTATTATCTCAGTTCTAAATATCTAAGCTGTAGAGATCTAATATTTTGTATGCTTAATACAACCTTTACTGTCTAAGACATAGACCTTAGAGAATTAAACAGACTTATCTGTGAAACTTTTGAGTAAGTCAGTGTTGTACTTCTCTACAACTCCAAATGATGAGTCTCTAATTTCTTTCAGAGCTGTATCATCGTTTAACAATGATCAATATATTGGATGAAAATTGCCCTAATGCTACACTAGAGAGGAATTCAGGACGCCAGTTTTCCTAAATGATGACAAAGAGGTTCCCGATTTTTTGATTTTTCACATTTTGTAGATTTTAGAAACACAGTAGATGTAACACTGTAGATTGTAGTGGGTTAATATTAGCAGCTTACAGTATAAGGTGCTTTCTATCTCTACCCCCTGCTCCAAGAACAGGCCGCTAAGATCTGCTAATTATTTAGTCTCGTTCTCAAGGTGCCAGATTAAAAGCTATCAGAGAGAACATAAACACAGAGCAGAGTGACCCGGAGCCCTGGAGAGCGTCCAAAAGACCTTTATGTGCTGAAGAAGAGGAGGAAGAGGAAGACGGAGGGTCCCGGTGACCCCAGCCCCAATTCAACAGGGGGTGGGAACTGGGAGGGGACAGAGGTGGAACTGGACATGTGGACTGTAGTGATTGGATAGATTACGTTATAAAAGCTGTAGAATCAAAGCTTGCTTTAGCGCGCGGTGATGTATTCCTGGATGAGCGGGGTTGCTCATTAAAGTAACTACCCCTTATCTTATCTCCTACAAAACTTGGCTCGGAGTCTTTCTTACAGACTTACTGCAACATAGAGGAATAGAAAGAAGGAAAGAAAAATCTGTTTGTACCACACAAAAGCAGCTGGTTTTCTTCCATGCTGTAAGTATATATGGCTGACCCTGAAGAGTGAATGTTCCTAAGTCTGGCAATCATATCTGAAGTCCTTGAAAAACCTCAAGGAATTTCTAGCATGAGATTCACCTGGAATTTTTCTTTCACTTGACAGCACTTTGTTGTGTACTGCTTAGGTTAAAGGCAGTGCTGAACAGCAGCATGCTCTCTGACATTTGAAAGGCTGTTCTGCCTTCAGCATACATCTGTAACCCTCCCTAACGTCTGCGGAAGTCAAGGATGCAAAACTGGACACCTCAGAAGGCACCACTGGGACCAGCCTTCAAAGGAATGAAATATGAGAAGACAAGAGTCACTCACAGAGGCAGGAGGGCCTTCAGGAGACAAATATTTGTTGCCCCTTACATGCCTATTTTTATGTTTATCTGCATTTTCTGAGCATAAATGTGTAAAATACAAGCCTGTTTTAATACAGCTGAGAGCACTCGGCAGCTTGCAGACTTGAACCATCTGAGTTTTCTGTGTATCTGCTGCATAGCATAGGACTGAAAGCATGGGTTTGTTTGGTTTTCAGAAACCATGTGTGTGGAAAATAATAGTAAAGTGCTTTTGAATCTTCTAAGACTAGCTTGCTGTCTAAACCTGGCACATATTATTATCCTGTAGTCCAACATGCAAGCCCGCACGTAACCTTTATAAAAACAATACTAGAAAATATCCAAGGAAAATATGGTGCACTGCCTAGAGTTTTGCCCCCTTTTTCAGTACATTCCAAAATGAAGTCTGGCATCTATAGATTGTGCCAGTTATAAATCAAGCAGACAAACATTTAACCTCATTCTTGTAGGTTAGGGAAAACATTTTTTAATTCTCTTCTGCTCTCAGTGCAACTACCCCTGCTGCCACCCCAGCAGCTACTGCCATTGCTATTTCTGCTTCTGCTCTCACTGCTTTCACTATGCCCCATGTTACTGTCCCTGTGCTGCACACACAGCCGTGACAGATATGACAGTGTGATAATAACAGTACAGAGAGAGCATCACAAGGAACTGTGATGGGGGAGAGGGCAGGAGCACGATAACAGCTCTCATCTGGAGCAGATTTGAGGAGGGGAATACAGATCCTATGGATACATGTGATGTTCTGGGTAATTAACTACAAATCAGTTTTAAGAAGCCACTGTTGATTGGTCCAGTCACTTAAAATTGAGACTTGCACTGTTCTTTTTGAGGATGGAAAAAAGAAGTTTGTAAGTCAAGCAATGCAAGTTATGTTTTCATTATCTAACCTAGTATTCATTTTCTTTTACTACACTTTATAATCAGGTTAACACAGTCCCTAGACAAAAGAATATGGAAATTGCCTTGTGTTTGTGAGGACAGAGTACTGAGCTCATGGTTATTGCAACTGTATTTATGTGGTCACATCTGCGGTACATAGATTTTTTCCTCAGGAAGAAAGCTGAAGTAGAACAGAGCAAATGAAAAATCAGCTATGAAAAATCTAGGGTTTGGAGTCAAGATAGTATTAGCAGACACCTGGTCTTTCCTTTTTCTGTCTCTAAATTTTGTATGACTGGAATTCAAGGAATTTGGATCAAATTTCCTCCAGGATTTCCTGACATCTGTCAGTTTGGTTGCAGCACAGCTCTAGGAATGTGTGCACTGCAAATTTAGACAACATATGCATTTAGGGAGCCTTTGGCCTCTGGTGTAAGATATTCTTCTCATAAAATTCAGCAAATCTGAAGTCTTAAGAACATGTCAGACTTACAATGTCTGCAAGATGGTCAGTTCAGTAAGTGTGTAGTTGGCTGAATGAATACCACAATCCCACTGCTTAGTCCAAATGTGCACATGTTTCTGCTTGGTAAATTCCATGCAAAAAATTGATATCCTTTGATCTTGAATTGATTTTCAAAGCATTTTGTGGTCATACCTGAAAACCTCCCATTTATATTGGTCTCTTTAGCACTTCTACCTCAGCAAAGACAATAAGGAATCAGATAGGACACTATATTGTCCAGCTTGTCCATAAAGGATATGGAGGAAATCCTAATTCATATAAAACAGAAAAGTAAAGCAATAGCTAGTATTTTTTTATGGGAATTAAAGTATACTGAGCAACACTTGCTTTCCAACTCAAAATCAATTAATTGAACAGTTGCTGAAGAACTCTAGTTGAATTAACAAGCCCTGTGAGCAGGCAGAGTAGCCAGCACTTCATGAGGGTTGCTCAATCCTACTGTAGATAGAAGCCCAAAGGTTAAAAAAGTGTGGTCACAGAATCACACAATGTGCTGATTTGGAAGAGACTCATAGGGATTATTGAGTCCAAAACTTAGCATTGCACAGGACCATCACCAAGAGTCACAGCATGTGCCTGAGAGTATCATTCAAACACTTCTTGAACTCTGGCAGGCTTGGTGCTGTGACCGCTGCCATGAGGAGCCTGTTCAGTGCCCAACCAGCCTCTGGATGAAGAACATGTTCCTAACACCCAACCTAAACCTCCCCTGACACAATTTCAGGACATTTCCTCAGGTCCTGTGACTGGTCAACACAGAGAAGAGAGCAGTGCCTGCCCCTCCTCTTCCCCTCACAAAGAAGTTGTAACTGCAGTGAGGTCTCCCCTCTGTCTCCTCTTCTCAAGCTGAACAGACCAATTGCCCTCAGCACAGATTCTCCACAAGGCCCTTCACCATCTTCATTGCCCTCCTTTGGATGCTCTCTAATAGCTTTATATCTTATATTGCAGTGTCCAAAACTGCACATGATATTTGAGGTGAGGCCACACCACTGCAGAGCAGAGCAGGACAATCCCCTCCCTCGACTGGCTGGCGATGCTTTGCCTGAGCCCCCCAGGATATGCTTATCCCTGGCTTCCTGGGCACTGCTGACTCATATTCAACTTGCTGTTGACCAGGACCCGCAGGTGCCTTTATGTGGCACTGCTGTCCAGCATCTCATTCCCCAATCTGTCCATACATCAGGGTTTGCCTCATCTCAGGTGCAGAATCCGGCACTTTCTCTTGCTGAACTTCATATGGTTGGTGACTACCCATCCCTCTGACTTGTTGGTGTCTCTCTGCAGGGCCTCCCTGCCTTTGAGGGAGTCAGCAGTTCACCCCCGTTTTGTGTCCTCTGCAAACCTGCTTAGTATCCCTTCCAGTCCTGTGTCAAGTCATTTATGCAGGTGTTGACGAGCACAGGGCCTAAGAGGGAGACCTGTGTAACTCCAGCAGTGACAGGTTTCCAGTCTGATGTTACCCCATTCACTATTACTCTGTGCTCGACCCACGAGGCAATTGCTCACCCACCACATGATGTGTTTTATGGTGTTTTAGTCTGGACATTCTGTCCAGAAGGATCCTGGGAGAGACAGTATCAAAAGCTTAGTTATATCAATTCTAGTTATAGATTCTGGAGACACAAACACAACGCTCAGCTTTCACCTCCTTCTCCTGCCTTTCTCCTGTAAAAGGAAAACTCTTATCTTTACCTGTGCACTTACAAGAAAGGATAGCCTGCACGCTATCCAACTGAGTCACCTTGGCTGCTGGTCTGTCTTGACAGAGCCTGTTGCTCTGGTTGGTCACTCCAGCTGCCTACATCAGGGTTTTACTGTTCAAAGGGGCTGTATAGCACTTGGTGGTTTTTTAACACAGAATGTGAGACACATTGACAGCCTTTAACAATGTCTGCGATTGTCTGTTGACTTGAGATCCACTAGCAGAAAGCTGTTAACACCCTTGAACAGAACAGTATTTCAGATTGTACAAACAGAGGTCACATCAGTTTATAGTCTTTCTACCACAATAAGAGGGTTCTACCACAATAGCAGGGCCTCAAAGTGATCAGAGGGATGGAGCCCTGTTATGACCCACTCCTGGGAAGGGGACGGGGGTAACCTAGTTTGTTATTAATCATTCCCTTTGGGATGGATTAAAGTGAAATGACACTACATAATCGGTGTTTATTTAACAATTCCGTGTAATGTGACATAGAAGATAACCTTATCAGAGGGGGAAAGATGCATAGGGGGAAGAAAGACAGGAGAAGGGTTCAGGACAGCAAGGAAAAAGAAGAGATAAGAAAAGATGAGAATGTTTCATAGTCACCGCCCCAGAGATCCAGCGTTGCATCTCAGCAGTCCTGCAGGCCATGGTCTCCATCTGCAGGTGGTGGGGGCCAGGAACAGAACCCAAATTCCCAAAGTCACCAGTCCATTTTTATACCCTCAGCATGCCTTTTGCACCTCCCCCCGAGGCAGGGGGTTGTTTTCCATGAAGCAGTGTTGCCAGCCGGGCTGTGAACCCGCATATTTGCTGGGTTCATGTGGAGGGCAGCGCAAACCCGGCTCTTCTTGCCTCTTCAGGGCTCGACCCCTTTAGCACTGGAGGAAGGGATGGGCCCAACTGCCCATCAGGGGTATAATGCAAAAGTCAAAAGCCTGCAAAGTCTCTTAGAATGCATAAATCATTAACCATTTCAGTCTCTGACGAGCCCCTCTCCTATAAAGACAAGGGAGAGAGCTGGGGCTCTTCAGCCTGGAAAACAGAAGCCTCTGGGAAGACATCACTGTGGCTTTTCAGTAGCTTAAACAGGTTTATAAAAAGGGGGGAGAGGGATTTTTTATATGGGCAGACAGTGACAGGACAAGAGTTAATGGCTATAAATTAAAAGAGAGCAGGTTTAGATTAGATTTGGGGAAAAGAGAGTGGTAAGGCAATGGCACATGTTTCACACAGAAACTATGGGTGCCCCATCCCTGGAAGTGTTCAAGGCCAGTTTGGATGAGTCTTTGAGCAACCTGGTCAAGTGAAAGGTGTCCCTTCCTGTGGCAGAGGGATTTGAACTAGATGATCTTTAAATGTCCCTTCCAACCAAACCCATTTTATGATTCTAAGACTCTCAATTATTGGCAGATGCTATTCTTGAGTGGAAATAACAGCATTGGGATAGATGAAGAACATTAAAAATCTATTTAGTTGCTAGCAGGTTAATTCAGTAGCTCACAAACTGGTGTCCAGAGCTGTATAAGATGCTGTAATGCTACACACAGATTCCATTCGCCACATCAGGAAGGCACAAGGTTTCCCGTAAGTCCAGTGTGATACCTGCCAGCCCCATGTGAATGCTTGATATGGGCCAGTTCATCGCAAAGTACACCTGGACTCCCAAGCATGGACAGAAAAGGCACAAAAATATCTTCAAAACTGTGTGCTGATTGTAAAATGTGCTTGAAAAGTTGTCTATTGCTAATCTAAACACACAAACCACACGGACTTATCTATGGCTATGAAATTAATATGGCTGTGACTGTGGTCAGTCATTATATGAAGACAATTTTTCTCAGGTCTTCCTGTCCTGTTTCCTTCATTTTTCAAGGATTTAATGTTTACTATTTGCTACCACTAGCTCAAATGCAACAATCACCATGCTAAAACACCTCCAATGAACTGTGTGAAAGCTCTTTTTTGATAGGATTTAGTCAATGGAGCATCATCCAAATTCTCTACAAGAAACACCATCTTCTTGCAGCAAAGAAAAGAGTAGCTGAACAATCTCCCTTTAATCTGCAGTTAGTTGACTCCTCTTTTCCTCTTGTTTCTTCCAATTGGGCAGGGGCACCTGCTGTCAAAATCCCATAAATCAGCCAAGCCCCTAGAAAACAATCTTTACAATAGGTCTCTGTGCTTATAAGAACTTCAGTATGGCTACTCAGCATATTTATACTCTCTGAATGAACACCCACTGGTTCTCAAATAGATTAGATTTCTCTGCTAAGAAGAGAAGCTTGCCTCTGTAAGTCCACGTATTCATGCACCTCTAAAGAAAATTCATGTCACCTAACATCAATATAGACTCACATGCCCTCTGGAAAAACTTCTCTTTCTCCTCTGACTGTCTATGAGGCAAACTTAGATGTTAGACTTTTAGAAAGGATAAGATAAAAGAGAAGAATCACATGTGCTTTGAATTTTTTTAAATTTTTGGCCCAATTGACCAAGTTTGTCAGCTGACTAAACTCCCGAACAGAAAGATAAAATTATAATGTGATTTATTTAATCTCATTTTAAATATCTAATAGTCAAAGTAGTTTAGATCCTCTTGCTATCAGAGACAAAAAAGCTTGAATCACCCTGGGGACTGATGGCTGATTTGTTTTGTGCATCAACCAAGGAAAGCATCGGGCAACATAGTAACACTTCTCCCTTTTAGCTATCTGAAGTACAGCAAACCAGTTCTCCCTCTTATGACTTCCCTGCAGTGCCTTATCTCATGCACAGTATAAATTTCTGCAATGCATGTTTATAGATAAACTAATTCCTTGTTAGCCCTGTTACGATTTTTTTCCCAGTGCATTTTCTCATGATAGGAACAAGTTCACTATTTGTCACTAAAAGTCCACAGTTGGTCTGCTGTACTTCATTTGTTTACATCAACAATCAGCTTGCTTTTAGCACAAAATGCTTCTAATGCTAGGAGTATTTTTATTCTTTGAGGATGATTCCCAAATAATGCAGATATTGATTAGCTGAGTAATTTATGCATGTTGAATTTCTAATTTAACTTATCCCTTGCAACTGCATCATATGATTGAATGCTGGGACATTCTAAGACTTGATATGACCAAAGACTAACAAATCTTCCGTTTCTACACCTCTTTATATGTTTGAAAGCACATATCCCAATAGAGGAAAGCAATATCTTCCAAACAAATGAGCAAGATGGAAAGTACAGTCATGTCATTTCTAAGTGATACATTGCTCAGTGTCACCATTTCAGGAACAACAAGCCTGATTTGAAAGTGAATGTCCTCTATCTCTCCTCAGTGAAAGAAAATCAATTTGTCTGTGTCCACTTCTAATTAATTGTGCTCAGGAGGATCTGGAACATAATCCACTGTGAGGTTTCATTTGCTTTCCCTTCCTTCCTTACATTTTCCCAACTTGTTCTTATTTCCCCCACTTGTTCTTAATTCTAGGGTGACAGGATCAAGGTAATGTGCAAAGTACCTCAATGCTGCTATTAACCAGCAATGTCTGTTCTAGAGCCTTAACAACTTCCAGCACATTAGGAATAAAATTCCAGCCCTTACCATCCCTGGTGTATTTTGCCCATATGTCACCTTCTTTCTGCATTTCAACTCATAGGGGATTTCTTACTATAACCAGCCACTACTGCCAACACTGAAGCATTTGGGCTCAAATATAATGCACTTGGACTGTAAAGAAATATGCAGGAGACAGATGGCAGGAGATGAGATTTTATTACTGTGCTGCTTCTCTTTTTTAGATTAAATCTCAGAATAAATACTGTTGAATTTACACTGCCATTTGCGGTCAGAAAGAAGGAACAACCACTAGATGGCACATTGAAGGAGATTGCTTTTTGCATGGTAAAACACATGGTACTTCCAAATACTGTCCCATGAAATGAATTAAATGGGTTAAAATCAGGCAAATCGAGATTTCAAGGATCTTGGGGAGAGAAAGACTAAAGGACCAGGCTAAAATGCCCTGTTACAGACCAGCCTGGAAAGGAATTTTTGATTTTCATTATTTCCACAAATCTGGACTTCTGAAATGCACTCTGCTGTTTATGGAGAGAGTGTGTCAGCAGAGTAACGAGGAAGAACGCAATGTGGGAACATCTGTTCCTAGGAACAGGTTGAAAATAGCCATGTAATAGCATGACAGAAACATCTGTGCCGCATGCAGACTGCCATGAGCAGAGTGTGGGGAGGGACAAGGATGCAGACAAGGCTGTGAGCATTAGGTCAGTAAGAGGCTCACTGCTAGGCAGAAAATGCTTCACTAATCCTTTCTACTTATTGCAGTCCCGTTATTATATAAAAGGTAAGAGTACGGAAGGAAGTGGAACTTTCTGCGACATGGGCAGATGCCGCAAGGAGGGCTGCATTGCATATTGAATGACCCAAGAACTGCTAAGGAAATGTGCTGAACAGTAATTGTAGCAAATCCACAAGTAATCATTACTAAGATACAAGCACTAAGCTAAATATAATATTACTCAGAGCTTCTGTGCCATGTGTTAACCAATATTGCATTTTTTCTTCTTTTGAGCAGGGGAGTAATGGATTATACAATAACTGTTCAAATAGTAATGCACTGCTGAAATCTTATTTCTGATGCAGTAAAGAAATGGAATAGATTTGTTCATTTTTTTCCTTAGACATTCCAGGGTATGTGTAATTCAGTATGCTGGAAAAAAAATGGCAACTCTTTGAGCAACAAGTTTTCCCAGTGCAATCTCCACTTCAGCCACCAGCAAGCAGAATTCTTGTCCTTCAGGCTTCACACATTGTTCCTGGTAGTATTACAATAATCTATTTTTGCTTAAAGAAAGAAAGCAGGAAAGAATCTAGTTCACCAGACTTTCAGGTGGTCCTGCAACAAATACATCCACACCCACACTTACACATAGGTGAAGAAGCCAGCGGGAATACATTACTTAAGTGCACAAGTACTTTTGCATTATTCCTGCACTGCATATGCATCACCCTCCCTAGGAATATGCAAGTACCATCTCTGCAAATTCATCACTTTTCTGCACATATCTTTACCACAGCCCACTCATTTCTCAAGTCTTAGACAATTTGAGGTTCTGTCTAAAATTCTGTATCATTCTGGTAGTTTTCCAAAGTATGGCAAAACCAGGGGGAATTCTAGAATCTTTATTGTGCATGTGAAATGTCATTCAATAGGTTTTCCTCCTTCACTAGTGATATTTTCCCTAATTGATTGCTATATGTTAAAATAATTCTGTAATGTATAAAGCCAGCACTTTGCTATCAGATTGCTAAAAAAAACAAGATGGCGGATTAATAAGAGTAGAAAAACAATGCACTGTCCTGAACCTACCAAAGAAAAGTTGAGCTTGTTTCAAACTGACGATTGGTCCTTATGGGGCTACCTTTAATGAAGGAAGGGCAATATGACATGCAAAAAGCATTGCAGACCACAGTTATTCAGTCGTTGATGACACTTTTATAACAAAATTATCACCCATCACTGTAGATAGAAAAAAAAGGACTATTCTGGGAAAACATTTCTGACTTTATGTTCCCCAAAATGCTTTGACTTCCTTACTTAGAAGATTAGACTGACCTAAAATAGTGCTGCAGTCAATGGGCACCGTTGCCAGCAATGTGTCAGAGATGGCTAGCAAAGAAAAAAAAATTTCTGTGTGCATTCTCATCAGAGCACTTTTTAAAAAATGGCTGTGAAAAAGCTGAGAAATCTCTGTGTGTGAAAGAACTGGTCACCAGAAGCTTTTCCAACAAGATTGCTGTCATTTTTTTCACACTTTCTTTCATACAGATCACAATCTTCCTCCTCCACATCCTCTTCTTCAGGACAGAAACTCTTGGACGGGCTCCCAGATTTAACATCAGTGAAATAAAAAGGATTGAATGTCTGAAGAAATCCCAAGGGTTTTGATCAATCATTAAGAAATGAAATGTTTTCCGTTTAAAGACTGAGCTTTCACAAATTTTCAAGGAAAGTTAAATTATTATGGCTTAATCTGTTTTGGGGTTTTGAGGGTGTTTACCTAATATTCATTAATTGACCAAATTCTTCAATTAGCAAATAAAATATATGGATCCTGAGAATTCATAGCAAAGTGTAAGGGAGGAAAAGTTGTAAAAAAATAAAGGGGATATGGTAGGGGGAAAGGAATGAGTAACAGTCAGTATCTCTCAGGTACTTTTGTGTAACCTCATTTTTTTCCATTGAATATTTAATGCAATACTAATAGAAAGAAATTATGATGTTTACAACCTAGGTAGATTGGAACAAAAAGGAAGGTGGGAGTGACAGACCCATCTATGAGATGGATGAATGAGGCAAAAGAAACTGTAAATCTGAGCATTTGGAAGATGAAAGCAACTGCAGGACAGACAAGGACCTAAAATATCCAGAAGCAACAAGCAATTAAGGTAAATGCAGACTACTGAAATTGATAAAAGCAGAGCCGTTGACTGATGCTGGGTTGACCAGTCTTGCTTGCTGGAGCAAAAGATGGTTGCAGGCAACCAGGCACACCTCAGATGCTTCAAGTGTGAAGGACAATCTGGATTCTCCCTGAATGACCCAAAAGGTCTGAAGATGGGTAAACAGCTGAAGGAAATTAATGTAGCTTTATTGAAGTCAGACAAAATCAGATGGGAAATGTGGCATTAATTTTAACCATATGGCATAAATGAGAAACCACTGGAACAAACTATTGAGGGAGGAGGTGTACTCACCATCTGTTGATACTATCAAAAATAAGATTGCATATCTTTCTGAAAAATAAATATTTTACACAACCACATGTTACTGAGCTCAAAACAGAAGCGGCTGCAGGAAATCTAAAGTCTGTGAAAATATATGTCTTCAGAAGTGTTGCACTAATATGGTTTCTCTATCCCAAAAATCTGTAAAGCTTTTGCAGGAGCACATTTGGAGGGGCAAAGTGGTGTCAAATGTCACAAGAAAAATGATCCATTGATACTGGTATGCACAGTGATACAAAACAGACCATAATAGTTAAATTTTCTTTATGTGTGTGTATATACATGTTTAAATAAGAGTTAATAATTAAATACATATTTGAGGTTCTCTGTAAACTTAAAAAAAAGGCAGTGTTGTCATGATCTCTGCAGCAAAATTACTGTCATACTGTCACTTAGTGTGTGATACTGTAAATTATCAAGTTAAAGATTAAAATTACTTAGCATAATATATCTGAAACATAGTACCACATATTCTTGCTTGGATTAGGATCTCAATTCCACTAGTTTGTATTCTTGACTAATTAAAATCAAATATCCACAGATGGAAGCTACTTTACACACTTGACCCGTGTTACATTAGTTGAAATCAAGACTAACCCACTGCAGCTACAGAGCTGAAATCTGTTTTCCCTTCACCACCAAATGCTACAACTTCTGCAACCACCCCAGCAAACTGTCATCCTTCAAAAATAATTCAGGCTCTTCTCACTATTAACTAAATTTTATGAAAGGTGTAATTTCAGAAAGCCGAAACAGTTTTAAAAACCAATACAGAAACTCAGGTTATTTCCATTCTTATTTTAGTCAGCATTGCTCACAGCCTCCACAGTCTCAACAGGCAGGAGTAATGTTATCACATGCAGGCATCTACATTAGAAATGCTTCTATCTGAGCTGGTCACCTCATCTCCATTTAGAGAGAGCAGAAGGAAAAAACACTTTAAGGATGTAATTCTTCCCGTTTTATAGTTGCTGTCTATAATAGGGCAGACATTCTCCTTTAGAGGAAGACAAGAATGGAAAGTGCAGCATGGAATTCAAATAATAGGAGAGATTAATTCCCCTTGGCCTGTCTTTTTCTGGAACAGCAGAGTTCTGGAATATTGTATAAGTTTTCTAGCCATCATGTATAGATGGGGATATGGCATGCAGCTCACTTAGATTAAAGCATGGATGAAAATTTTAGCATTTTAACTCCAGTAAGTAGCTTGAGCAGCAGCCTAGATTGCCCCAGAAACTTTTGGCAGATTGCAGCAGCCTAAGTGAAGGACCATTTTAGATATCTTGGGATATCTGAGACATCTGTAGATGGATGGAAGGTACAAGACAGAGTCTACAGGATACACATTACCTTCCAGATAAAGGTCAACTCACTGACTCTAAAGTGGTTATGATCTGAATTCTGACTTCTTGTTGCTACCTAATTTTCAATTCCTTTCCTTTAAGCAACTCAAAATGACATCTGAATTTCATTTGCAGTATAGACCAAGCTGAGTTCTCAATAGAAAGGTAATCAGGAGTTGGAGTCAATGGTCTTTGAAGTTCCCTTCCAAACCGGGATATATCAGGCTTCTTTGACTTAGGCAGATTTTGTCTCAGTATTGCTAGGTAAGAGTGCTTTCCCCAGTTCATTCTGTCAAAAAGATTGTACCTCATCCAACTATGGTGCTCCTGTTCCACTATCATGCACAATATTTACTAGAAAAATTAATTACATAAACATTTTGAATTTCTCATCTTTTTTAATTTTTTTAATTTTTTTAAACATAGGGAATCCCATATACTTCAAAGGTAAATAATTATTGCACTGAGCCATAATTCTTCACGTATTCCACACATAAAAAACCTTTGCTTTCCTACAAAAAATTTTGACTTAGATAGAATTGCCTTATTTAACCTGTTCTAATATGCAAATGAGTGTTTCACATGATACTAGTATTTTATTCTCTTTTATCTTAAAGTCTTAACATTCACAAATATATTGCATTGAACATTTATTTTATACTAAATTTAATTATTAGAAACTATTCACAGACATTTGAAATGCAATCCACGTTGATTGAAATAATTAGTGTAGGGCTACTCAATATTTACTTTAGATATGAATCTAGAGGGATTTGATAAAATTAATTAGCAGGAACTAATTATAGTTAGGATATGAGTTAGGGTTTAATAAATATAATTACAAAGTACAATTGATGGATTCTTAATTAATAGATACTACTTGCCAAACACTGAAGAAAGATTATCATATTTCTATGCAGGACATGCTATCCAGCACACCTTCGGTTCAGGTGGAAACAGTGACATTTGCAGTGCTCAGGGAGGGGGCTGAGAGGGAGTTAAAAACTGATAAACGAATCTGTTTCTATTTTGCAGTTAAAGTATCAGATCAATTAATGAAAGCTGTCTTCTAATAAAGAATGTAATCTGGTTTGTAGTGTATAGGCACATGCCACAAGGATTGTGGGACATAATTCTAGAGGTATTTAATAATAAAGATAGGTTCCGGGGGGGGATTTTGGTATTACTTGGATGTTTCTAAATACTCAGCTTGGCACCTGATGATTTCTTATACGTGCCTGTCTCTTTCTAAAGATATAGCCTTCACTTTGTCTGTGCCTTGTTATCTTACCAAAAAAATGGAGATAATGTTTTACTGCCTTAGAAAAGTGTTGTGGGTACAATTCCTTCAAACACAGTGAAGTAATCCATTATTAGAGTATTAGAGGCTTGATAAATATTATGATAAATTGATGGAAGAATTCCTGTCTATTTTGAGACAGAAAGCTGGTCATGTTTTAAATTAACTTTGCATTTGGATTTTTCATCCCAGGGCTTTTAAACATGTTTCTACATAACAATCCAGAAATGCAATTGCTGTAACATAGACTGGCATTTGACCTGTCTGCTAGTGCACCACAGGAAGGATGGGAGTGAGAGGACACATATTCTATTATTTCAAAATGTGAAGGGCAGGTTCATAAATTGCAGTTACTGACCAGCAGTAGAAAAAGGAAGGAAGTTGGTTATTATTTGTGTGAGAAGAAAACTGGACTGTGATACCCTTCATATTACCTTACCCTGTCCTAAAAAATTATTTGAACAACACTCATGAGTTCAGTCTGAATCACAAAACATCTTTACTCACAAGAAATGAAATTTCACACTTAGAAAGTCATGAAATTATACAAGGACTAAAAGTAGCATATTTATATTATGAACAGCTATTCTGTCAAGAATTGAAATTTCTATGTATTGTCTTTTTAAGAATTCATGGGGAAACTGAATTAAAGATGGGGTGTTTTGCCCTGGCACATTTTCTCCATTCATCTCACTTGAAAACTCTTCAAATTACTCTGAAACAAGTAGCTTTCTCTAGGTGCTCTGGAGAGGTCCCTTCCAACCTAAATGATGCTGCGATTCTGTGAGAAACCATTACCCAGAATCCAAAAGTGCAGCTGTCTCTTTCAAGGACACAGAAGAGAATTATATTCAAGGCAATATTTATTTTTCAGTTTGCCCTTTTCAGAACACTACTAAATGGCCTAAGTAGAAGAGGTAATAGCTACTTTCTGCTGCTACATACCATGTGTTTGGGTGTTAAACTGGAAATTCTCATGATTTCACCAAATAGGTAATTTCTTATTTTCTAGCAAGGCTTTCACTTTCTTATACAAATTTTTTGAGAGAACAGGCCTTGAATACCATATTTTTGCCAACGTAGAAAAATTTCTAGCAGTCTGGCATTATTTTGCTGACATAAGCTGCACATTCAGCTGTTGTAAAGGGACACCTTCTTCACAACAGCTCACTGAACCAGAAGTTTATCTGTTTGCCAAGTATCCCATAGTGAGAGTCAGATGAGAAAAGCATGAGATCAAGCCAAAAACGGGAAGCTATTGAATCACAAAATCACCCACACATTGTTCACCAGTGAACTCTTCTCATACCTGCTGTTTAATGCTTATTCAGGTAAGACTGTTAGCTAGATTGAATTTTCTTCATTCTTTTGACTTTAAAACACGAGACTTTAAAGTTTCTTTGTTCCAAAAAAACCTCAACTTTTTCTCCTAAGTTCAACCTCAATTGCAAAAAAATACCCAAAACCCCAAAAAACTCTCACCATTTTATTCCTGCCATAAACATTAAAGTGTACCAAGTGTAGTAAATTCATTAGAAATCCTTTAATTCTATTAATTTATATGTCATTGGTAATGGCCAAAAGAATGTAAAATAACTTCTTGCAATTTATCAGTGTCTTAAAGAAATAATACTGAGCTCCTACTAGAGCAAATGACACAGTTCCCCAAGAGGTGATGATAACAGATTTTTCCAGACCCCATCTGTCTCAAATCGAGAAATGACATGTTCTCTAATCCCCCGTGGCCTTCCCAGAGTGTTGTGTGTAGGCTGAGGGTAGGAAGCCATTCCTCCAGCAACAACAGTGGGAAATCTGGGAATGAGCAGTGCCTTGGTCCTCTTTCAGACCTACAGTATAGGCAGCAACCCATAAGCCAGTAAAAACTACTTTTATGCATAAAGCTTGACCCTTTCATAGATAAATAGTCATCTCTCCTGAGGGGCTACGATTTGTAGTTTCACAGGATCTAACTTTCTAAGGAACTCAGAGGGATGTATTGATTATTGGCAGAGATGGAAACAGATGGGAGAAGGGCAAGGATAATAAAAAGAAAGGAGCAAGTTGTTAACAGGAATATAGTCCAGGTTTATAGACTGATTCCTCCATTTAGAATTTAAAAACTATGAGAGATGCACACATACAGAAATGAGTGGGAATAAGCACTCAGCATTTAAAAGGGATACAGGGCAGAAATTTTTTTTCTTTGCCCCCTTAAATGAACTGTCTTGGTCGCAAGAGAGAGAGAGAGAGATATCCTTCATATGCTTGCAGGAAAATGAATTTCAAATATGTAAAGACAGGCTGGGAATAGCTGCCCAACTGTGACTGTAAACTTTACATTCTTGCTCTTCTACAGTCTACCTGGAAGGCAACAGTAATAGACTTCTGTGCAATTTCTTCCTGCCTTTCTACTTCACACTAAACAGTGCTGACAGACACATCACTGCAAGTTTGTCTCTCTATCCAGCAGTAGTACACACCTTAAAGGAGACCTCTGAAGTCTGAAGAGTAAAAGAGCCTCCTCCACCCACTCCTCTTCTTTCTCCTGTCATTATCACACCATAGTTTATTGCTTTTCAAAATTGCCTCTCTCCATCTCTTCCTCACAAGGTGATCTCACACAAAAGTGTATAGCAAAAAGACCTTGGCACCATGGGGCAAACTTGTCAAGTGCTCCATCTTTCCTCTTTGTGGGTGAAATCTTGGCAATAAGCAGACAGTACTCCTCTCTGTGCATCATATGCATCCTCTTGTGCAAAATTCACAGTACATTCAAGACAAATGCTGAAATAGTCAGCTGAAAACAAGGTCAGACAGAAATCTAGGCAAGGAAAAAGAATATGTAAATGAAAATTTCCCATTTTGTCCTTGTGGTTCACCTATAGACTTATTTATAACCACTAGCTAAGTAATTAACTGCCTCTTCCTCCTTTTTTTGTACAAATTAATTTGTGTGCTCTTATATACAGTTGTAGCCTTTACAGAAAAAACCAAACATGTTTTCAAATTCAACAGAGACAATTTCAGTTTGAACCAGGAACCATGGTGCAATCAGTTCAACAGTGGAGAAGATGTCCTGCTGAGACAAAGCAAGGGCTGTTTGTCACACTTCCTTGCTCCTCAGAGCCAGCCTGCTTGGGCCAGCAAAGATCAGCAAGTATCTGTGAACTCCCGCAAGTTACCCATGTTATTTATATAAGGATTTCAGTGACCCCCTCAACTACCTCTTTGGAAAAATGGCTGGGGCTGCAGCTGGTTAAGGAGATTTAAATTGGTATTAATGCTGTTTGTTTTATTTACGAAAGTTGCATTTTGTAACATTACATACCATACTTGTTCACTGAGCTAGTTTAAAAAAAATTAATGAATGCACAGAAGTTTCAGAAAGAGGAAGGTTCCTTATCACATTTCCTTTCTGTTCTGTTTTTATTAACACTCTTCTTGGCCTGTGCTTCTAAACCTATGAGAGAGTTTGCAGACATTATTTCCACAACCCTCTTAATATGTTTTCCACCACTAACTCACATTGATCAGTAGTTCCCAGAAATATTATGTCCACTGTAGATTAAGACATCACATCCTCCTGTCTATGCCACTGTCACTCCATTACAATTACACTGCTAAACTGGCCATATCCACATTGAGATTAAGAGCTTAGCAGGAATGGACATTTCATCTGGAAAATAAGAATGGTCAGAGTTTGAATCAATAGCCTGTCCCACACTTGTCAGTACAGCAGACTGGGATGTTTAGGGTGTACCAGTCCTCACAGCAAAGAAAATGATGTGACAAGATAGATTCTTTTCCTAGTTTTTAATGACTGACTACCTGCTTCTGACTGGACTTATTAAATGCAATTATTTGTGTCAACCTGGAGCAAAGCTCGGACCCTTCTACATGGAAGAGCAGAAAAATATGTAATAACTGCTCTCCTACTCTAATTCAGATTTTTATTATAATTTATTAGTACCATAAATGCAAGTTTTGATAGTAGTTTCAATTCTAATCAATGGATCAGAGCCTTGACTACCATAAGTTAAGTAGAAATATGTCCTGAGGAAAAGTGACTTTTTGCTGTCTTTTGTTCGTATCCTGGCTTCTTCATGGAAACAACTGGCACTGGATATTGTCAGAGGCAGAGTTTGCTGGATGATCTTACTCTGTGCAGATTTATCAATGTTTTTATTTCATCAACAGACTGGTAGATTTGTTTCCACTGGCAGCATAGAGATTAGTCTGAAACACTGTAATGATCCAATACCAGGAGGAAGATTATTATAAGAACTCATTTTGTTCATCAGAATGTGTACAAGACTCATCTCTCTCCATAGCAGAGGATCAATGCTAGAGGTGTCTAGTACCACTCCTGTTGCCTTTCAGCTTTTGTTAAGGAAGAATTTTCATTTTAAAGAGGTTATGACAAACTAGACAAAATCTATAAGGTAAATGGGCTCTAAGGTGGACATTTTCCAATTTTTATTTAGACTGAAAGGTCAATTTTCTGATTTAAAAAAAGAAAAAAATCTACTTGCCTGCTATGAGAGCAGCAAACCTCCCCAGCTTTTGCACATTGACAGAATCACTTTTACTTTCCAGGTAACAAATCTTGCATCCTTTCTGAAATTGCTGTTCTTGGTGCTTGACTTCTTATCTTGAGGATCAAAGGCCATTGCTGTTTGGAGGATATCTTGTTTTTCCCACTCCATTCAGTAATAAAATAGATTAGGAATTGCAACCCATCCCCCTAGCTATTAACTGTCCCAACCTTTAGGGAAAATTCATAAACTTTGAGATGACGTTCCCTCTTAGCCACACTCTGAAAAATAAGTGCTTTCTAAAACGACAGGAGAAAGCAAGACCAGTATTGTTAAGGCTTAAGTTTCTGGCCTTAATGTCCCACTTATTTAAAGAGATTGTATTCACATGAAGTTCCTTGGCTTCACAGGGAAAGTCTTTATCAGAGGCTCTGCATTTGTCACTTGAGAAACAAAACGTATGACAATTAGATATAGTAATTCCTCACCTGGACCACTGAAGCCATAGAGGATTCAGCTGGAATGAATACTCAGTTCTAGTCTCCAGGACAGAGCTGGACAACCTGAGGTCTCATGAGAGCCTGAAAATTTATTGTAATATTCATAGCCATTGTCTTTTTTAACCTAAATCCTGCATTCCAATAGAAACCAGCAATATGGAATCTCAGATTCCTTTCTCTGGTGCGTGTCTATTCAGTTTCAGTTCTCTGGCTACAAAGAGTCTTGCAAGTGTGGCACAGGTGTGCAGTGCAGACAATTGACAACAAGGTAAGTAATAAGATGCTTGATTCTGTACCACAATTCCACTGTTCCTGATTTTATGAATAGTGAGACTGCCACTCTTAGACTTTCACTTCTGTTTGAATATTGGGCTTTCTGTCAACACAGGTGGTCTTCTGTTGAAGGGTAATATTTAAATTATAATTGTCTTGAACACATACTGAAACAATTTACTCAAACGGCTGCTAAGTCCAGTGTTTGAGAAAAATCTAAAGGCATGGGAACTGTTGCTTAACCTGTCAGTTAAAGGCCCCAGGCAAACATAATGCATGAAAAACAAAACAGTTAAATGAAGCAGCAAGGCAACATATGCACCAAGTCCTTATTAGTCGTGATTTTTTTGTTATATTCATTATCACTTTGCTACTATGACAGAACTGCAGACACTTAAAGAACTGAGAAAATGAAATCTCAGATTACATTCAGCACCCAAGAAGGGATGATATATTTTTCATTTAACATTAAGGAATTCCTCTGAATTGTGAACAGCAGTACCAGCCCATAGGCAATAAAACCTGAGATGAGACTCATTATCATACCAAACTCAGGTGTCCATCTGTGCACAACAGGCTCAGTTCTACTGCCTCAACATTGCCTTTTTCACACCCTCTGGTTTATTCAAGAGACCCACAAAAGGGCTCATGGATGTGAGAAGAGACCTGCTGGAGGAGATTTGCATACTTTTGAAGCTGCACTCAGGTGCCAAGGGATACAGTATAGCTTTTCAGACAACACTGGTCACCTATGTTTAGGAAACTGAATCAAGATCATTATATAAGCGCCCATTATCATTAATGGAGATGCAATCAATGCAATCTATAAAGACCAGAAAGCTGGAGAGACTATGATTTGTATTGACTAGGTCTTCATTGATTGTAACAGGATCAGAGACACCTAGTGTAACAATAGACATCAGTGCTAGATAACAAAATTTAGATTTCTTAAACAGAACCAAACACCCTACCAACTTTATTTAGAAACTAGGGGTAGAAATAAATGCTTCTTGAAAATTAGAAGCAGTTTCAAATTAGGTAATAAATGAGAAAATGTCACTGTACAGTGAGAATATGATTAGATTTTTAGCAGAATTTAATCAAAGTAGGGAGGAATATAAGAATACTCTCAATTGGTCAAGTCCAAGGTCTGCACAGCCCAATATCCCACCTCCCACAGTGACCATGAGCAGATGTCATGGGAAATGTAAAAACAGGGTAAACATGATATTACCAGGATGTTCAGTGTTTTTATGATCACAATTCCATTCTAAATATGCCTGATATTAATAATACAGATATAAGCCATAGGTACACACCCATATTACTTCTCAGTAAGAGTTTGAAGCTCACAGATTTTGAAGAGAAGTCCTACCTCTCATTTGACTCTCATTAGAGAATTTCAAAATTATATATGTTTTTACAGAAGCTGATAATTTTTAGCCTTCTGATATTTCATATGAAAGGAACATTTTATTATTCGCCAAAGTATGTATTATGGGATCCATCCCCAGATACCTCTATATGATTAGCAAAAACTAATTGCATTTATGGAAGAAACTTCCCCACGTCTTCCCAGAATTGTGCTAATCTGGAAAATCAATCTTCCATTTTAAAATGTGCTATTACGCTCCCCTCTCCCCTCCTTCCTTTTCACTGAGAACTTTCAGAAAACCATCTTGTCACATATTGACAGTGACGAGACAGCAAGCTGACCTATTTGACTCAGTGAGCTGAGGACTTCAAAGATGAACTGTAGTAACTGAAGCTTCATCAGTTTATGAGAGGCATTGCATGTCTGTGCCAGTGGCAGCACAGGCTGGAAGCGGTGATCAAAAATGACCTTCCAGTCTTATATTCTTATTTTAATGAAACACATTTAAACACAGTGAGGGATTTTTTTCTGGTTGTGTTTTGTTTGTTTGTTTTATTTTTAATTACCCCCTTTGAACAGAAGACTACTGAGGAAAAAAATGTCCTACTTCACAGAACACGTAAAGAAGCAAAATACAAACCCAAGTGAGACAACAGATACAGATGGGAAAGCCAAACTGGCTGGTATTTAGGTATTCCACAGCTAGTCTAATAAAGCAGACTGCTTATGGCATTGCAGCAACAGGGAATTGAATGACTCACATCCGTATTACTGGATTCTCCTAACCTACCAAATATAAGAGCCACTGGAAAACATCCACTGTGCCTTATCTCTGTACTGCTCTGACTTTTGCACTAAGGCTTGGAAATGTTTGGAAAAAGACAGGTTACACAAACCAAAACATGTCAGAGACTACTGAGATCATTAGAGAGTACAGAAAATCAAATTCCAGACTTGACCCTTGGCACAAAATTGATACAACGCACATATGCAGTTTATACAAACCACATACACAACGCAAACAACAGGGATACACCCAAGTATGTCCCAGTCAACTAAGAAAGCTGTTGAATGCCAATGTGATCTTAACTGGTGATGTAGCCCAGACCAGCTATGACCTTCCATATGGATTTTGGGTGCTTGTTACCAGGTATTTTTCCTTTCAAGCCTGAGAAACAGTGTTGTTGCAAACTTTACAACTAACTCATCATCTCTGTGTGAGTGGCAATTAAGACACTTACCATGTGGATGTAGGCATGAACATATATTGGTTTTCTTCTTATTTATATTCTTGTCTCTTTCTGATATAAAATGAATGCCAATGAAACAGCAGCTGGGGAATGTTAATCTGGACACTGAAACATTAACTTCTCTGAGATATTTTTGTGATCTTAATTGTAAAGTCTTAAATAACATTGACAAAGCTTTACTCTGTATTGATTCTATTGCTATACTAAACTCTTCATTATGTGAATTTGTGAATGCTCACAAGAGTCAATCATAATTTTGCATGGCCCAATATAATTGAAATCACAACAATGGATCGATCTATGCTGTAAAGTGCATTCCATCTACCAATCTCCGTGAGGCAATCAACCAAAAATTAGATCTGTGTATTAGCATTTTAGTTACTTAAGTATTAAGCAATGGTAAGAAAATCTCTAGAGCTCCTCTTCCCATAGATTTACATCAGCAGAAGATTAACTGCTTTCAGACTTATATCCCCCAAAACTCCAAGGAATTATAATCAAAAACCTCAAGGCCAGACTGCCTTTTCATTAAAACTTAAAACAATAAAAAATAATCAGTACGTTTTATTCTACTAAACCATGTTCCTGAAAGTCTTAAATTTTATTTCCACATAAATGGAACAGAAGTCAGACAAATTTTGTTAACAGAATGGTATTGCTTTACTTGAACCATTAATATGGCATTTCGAAGTAAAGGGAGCATACTGCTGTCAACGGTGTCATGGACGGTTTAAATAACATTTGGCTTTGGTTTTTTGTTTGTTTATTTTGGGTATCTTTTTGTTTTGTTTTGGGAGGTTTTTTAGCCAGTCTTGGAAAAAAATTGTGAGCCAAAGAAGTCTACTGAAAAACTAAGGTTAAGATTCAAATTCTTCTGAAATCCTTTAGCAACAGTAAAAATATGTAGGGATCTGGTAACTTTAGGGCAGTTCCTACTAAACTATCATTTCTTTGAGAAAATGAAATGATTTCTAGTCCTAATTTCTAATACAGCAAAATATGGCAAGTGTTAGGCAAGCTGGAGTAGCTGTGATCAGCTGCTGAGTGAACCATGTCCCTGGTATTACATTTTTAGAACACCAAAAGAAAAAGAAATTAGTGTCACAGATAAGGAGAAAAAGGAGGACAGATTAAGTTCTCTAATTTTATTTCATCCTGGTGGTGGACCCAGGTGCAGAGCCTACTGACTTTTTACCAATAAGTGAACAATTCAAGAACACAAATTATGTACAATTCTGACAAACCCAAATCAGACGGAATCAGGCGTGCTTAGAGAGGTGTTTATCCCATTCCAATGAGATATGGATTTCTGCTATAATGTTGCATAGACTATTTATATTGAGTCACTCTTCTTTCATCTTTCACAACAGTTCTTTAAATTCTTCAAAATATTGAATTCATGTAAATCTGTGTTATCTGTAATGACATAGTGAAGCCAGGTTGTAATCCCAGGTAGAAGAAACTCATCGGTACAATTGTCTTCCAAGTTCATTCATAGTATTGGTGTTCCTTATTAAACTCTACACAGTGGGCTAAGATCACATACTGGCCTTCAAACTAGGTATAACATTCCTTCTAGGTGTCAAAGAACAGATGATAAATGTTCCTTCTTAAAATAAGAAAAGTGGGAAGCCACAAGAAAACTTCTTTTGGTTTCTCTTTCTTCCTCTTCATTATCCCCAACCTGACAGACCATGACTATAGCAGTATTTATTTATTTATTTATTTATTCTCATGAAAAGCAGCTGGCTCTTCACTCTGGAATTCATAGTCCTCCTGTTCCACTAGACAAGGACAGAAAAACAGAGAGAAATGTGTTTTCCTATAGAGCCCTTCTCTGCCATTGGACTCCTCTACTCTTATCCAAATATAATTTCAGGAAAGGAAGTAAGTTTAATTTTGCCTCTGAGCTTTTTGCTTCCTCGTTTCTCTGATGAGATGTTCAATTCCCTCCATTTTGTTGTCAGATTTGTGACATAGAGACCTGTCTCTGAGCAATGAGTCTAAAGCCAATATCTCATTTCACATAATCCACTAAGCAGTCATCACATGGTAATGTTTTCCAGTCACTATGGGTGCAATGGCTGTAAGCTTTCATCTATAAATTCTTTTTTAGTTGCTCATTTCTGTCAAGCTGGTCTAATCTACTTACACCTGGCACATTAATTCTTATCTTTTCCTTGCAACATTGTAATTATATGTTATTTCCAGCAATAATTAATTCTCTCTCAGGCAGGCTTTTTATAGCTTATAAGTCAAAGTGGGCTGCACCATACTAAATAATTAATTCAGACTGTGTTTTATGTCATGACATACACACAGCCCCTCGGGTGTAATGGTTGGAGAATTCTTTTGAGAAGAAAGTCCTTGGCTTCCAGGGGTTGTACAGACCAAAAAGCACCAATTATAATGGTTATTTCTCTCAGACCAACAGTAGGTGTGTTCAGTTCTTTGTACCAACAATCTATTTATGGAACATATTTCCAGAAAGTCTTGCTATAGTATTAACTTACCAGAACATGCAGCTAGAGACCATATGAATAACTCCAAACAGTATGAAAGTCCTGTCAGAAAAGCCTGCAACAGTTCGCATTCTTACCTACAGTTGCCTATATTTCTTTGGCTTCTTAATTGTACAGAAAAGGGACATTCACATGAAAAAAAAGGTGATGTGAAATTGTAGCTGTGAGGTATTGACAAGTCATGCCCATAGAAAACTCAATCATTAAGCAACAGTCGATAGCTAGATAAGCTATCTTACCTAAAGGAAGTGTAATCTCAAATACCTCACCACTCATACAGAAAAGAAGAAAATTAAGAAAAAAAAAAAAAGACTTACTTTAAAACTGGCCAGGAAAACAGACTAGGTAAGAGAAGCCTGAAAGGTGCAGTATGCCTAAAAGGATTTGCTGGAATCCAATAAGATAATGTTTGAAAAGCAAAAGAACTCTGTTAATAGGAAAAGTATAATTACCAATCATGAGCTATAAAGAATGCAAATATATTAAACACAGAATTATAACACAAACTCCTTATCAGGGGAAGGATAGCAACTGCACAAGGAAGACAAAGATCAGAGAGTAACATTATATAGAAAATATGAATAGTAGCAATTTAAATTGCTTGCGTTTAATGAAGCATCGGAAGAGAACGTATTTAAGGAATATTATTTCCAGACACCTTAAAGCAATAGCTTCCAAATTTACTTCATTTTTGTGTTCCCTCAGCTGCTGGTGTGAGCTGGGGCAGTATAAATACTGGGTCCTAATTTCCCTTTTGTCTATAGAAAGCCTTTCAGCTCTGTCAGGAGTGGTCTCACTCCAGGTGTGGTACATTATCCAGTAGCACCACATGTCCCATCATCACAGGATCATTCAAGGAGTCAGACTAATTATTGTAAATTTACTTCTTTGGGATCATGTGGTCAGCAAGGAAGAGTAATATAGAGCAAAGTAATATTCAATTTTAATGATAGGAAAAAAACCCTCTACCATAAAGTATTATATAAATAAAAATAGGTTCAGAAACATATGTATCCTATTGAAAGAACTAAACAGCCTAGGAAAAATCTTGAATAAAATTGGCTCTAATTTTTTTTTCTTTTAGCTAATTATTTGACCTATTGATCTGTCTTTTTTTCTGATTCCAGTTGTGCTGGATTGGACAGCTCAATAGGAATATATGATAGCAATGGGACTGTAAGTATAAGGCTTTTCTGAGGGGTAATTGTGTGGCATGACATCTTCCTTTCTTTTTGAATGAAAGAAATACTCTTATGAAGGCAAGTTAATAATAGGCACATGTGACAATCAATTAAAATATAGTAAGGTTCTTCATTCAGCTTTGTGTGCTGCTTATAAGTGTGTGCTGATCCAAGTCAGGGGTTTTCTTTGCATCTATTTTGAAAATAGAAGGGGTTCACAAAAAGGCAATCCCAAATCTGTGTTCTTTAGATAACAGCCATGAAGCAAAGCTGGTAGTTAAATCCTGAACATCATATTTGAGAAAGGACTGATGGTTACAGTGCTTTTCGTCTGTTTTGGAGGGCAGGCAGACGGAGCTCTACCTTCTGACACAGTCCAGGACTACTGGACCACTGGACCATAGCACATCAACTGCTGTCCCCGCAGACTAATACAGAGTAAAAAGGAGAATAAGAGTATTTCAGACTGCTTTAAAGTACCTGGACCAAATTTGAATCTCATTGAGGGAGGAAGGTGCCAGCCAATCCAGAACAACTACATGGAGCCGACGATGTGTTCTTCGGTAATGAGGCAAGGGTAGAAGGGCTCCATGAATGCAATCAGTCATAATGACATGTTGTCTGTACACACCCTCCCAAGGAAAATGCCTTGAGTTTTCAAACTTCATAAGTCCTGCAGTTACTGAGGTATTCCTTCACTAGCTCTATTTGCATGATAAAGTTCCAACCACCAAACACCTCTGAGCACCACAAGCATGTTAACAGACTGACAATTAATAATAACCTTCAGCAATATGGCTGCAAGGTGGCCCAGAGCACTCCTGCAGCCCCTCAATATGAAAAGCACTGGCAATATTTTACTTTAAAGCTGCAGTAGATGGGTGAGAGCTAAACAGTCTGAAAATATTAATCACTTCTGCAACATACTGGTAGTGAAATGTGCATGACACATTTTTTTCTCCTGTGTCTCTCAAAACAGGGGTTGGAGGATAGCAAAGGTTTTAGTCTGTGTTTTCTCAGGAAAATTACTGGATGTTTTGGTCGTACCTGTGTTGAAATACTTTTTTTCCAAGCTGAGTTGAAATTTAAAGAGTTACTTTCAGTCAAGAAAAGGGAAAGCCTTTGGATATAATGAAAAAACCACATACTTTTCACTTTCTAAATGACAGAATTCTTAAGAACTGGCAAACCCCCAAAACTCTGTCAACTTGTCTAAATATGAAAGATTCTTGTAAGCTTCATTATGCATAATTTTTTACATCCCATGAGGGTCCTGGTGCCTATAAAGAGCACACTTGCTGTTTCCTTTCCCCCCCAGGAGGAAGGTAAGTGCAGTTCTTAGACTGACTAAGGAGCAAGTTGAATTTGCTTGCATTTTGCAAACTGTCTCTCAAGGTCATTAGTGCTGTTATGGCTGTTTGTTCATTGTGTTATTTATACCAAGGCAGCTGACCACATTACAAGCATTAAAATAAAATACCTGTCCACAAGGTAGCTATAATTGTCATCTTCCTATTAACTGCCTCTACTTATCATACAGGGAGAAGAGAGCTGCAGAATTTTGGCTTGGCTCTGTTGATCTGAAGGGACAGGTGAGACTCATCTCACTTTCTGAGCAGAAATAAGCTTCTGCCATAAACAACACCCAGAAGTGAAGTCCTTGAATTTCCATGCATTCAGTCAAAAATTTAAATCTGAGGATTCTGGCACATATCAAAACATGTTTTCTGAGCTGGGCTGTGATGATGGCTACAGAGAGTCCCTGGAGCCACAGACATGTATGATGTGAGCTTAGGAGAGCAGTGGGCTGAGTGTATGCTGCTACCTTGACTGTAAGAAAACTTGAGGGTCCTGGACACTACTATTTAAAATTTACAGAAGATATTTGTGAATTACAAGATGCTACCAAGGCTGTCTTAAAATTTCCCAGGCAGCTCATTAAAAGTTAGCAAATGACAGATTTATTGATGTGTTTGAAACACAATATCTATCCTATGCAATAGATGGAGAAGGAAAAAAACCCGTAAAAACCACGTAAAAAATACGCTGATGCTAGTAAAGATGCTATTGTAATGCACGTGCAGGTCAAAATAAGGTTTGTCTAGCAATGATAATACAGGCCTTTACTAATTTTTGAGGCAAAGCTCTGAATGCCACAATTTTTCTGTCTTAACTCACATCAGCTTTTGCTATTTTACATATTTTGATGCAAAACTAACCTTGTTTGAAACATATTTTCAAGGTGCTGCCTTCTGATTTATAAATAAAGCAGAGAAATTTCACCTGCAATTTTAAAACAGTGGCATGGAAATGAAATGTAATTTCCCTAAATGTCAAGATTTCCAAATTTGATTGGGAATATGTTTCACATACATTTTATTTCTGTCTTACTGCAACTATCTGATTTGTTAGTAATATAGATTAGGAGAGCTGAAGGGCAAAAAATATAGTGATTTCCTTTTATTTTGTTTTCTCCAAAGCAGAAAGGACTGTATAACACTGAATACTGCAGATTCCTCACATTTTACATGCTGCTTTACTCAGTCCTTGTATATTGCCATGCATACCTCTTTGTGAAATGAAATTCTCTTATTTTGTGCCAATGCAAATAAAAATAATTCTACATCAGAAAGAGTGGAGAAGAGTTAAAATCATTCAGACTCTGTCAGCGTGATACATTTGGCTAAATACAAACGCGTACAATGCAGATATTTGCATCAATGATACCAGTATATATACTCCTTACTTACCTGATCGAGAAAAATTGCTCCATCTAGAGCTCAGCCAATTTCTTCCTATCATTGGAAAGGAGACAAAATTAAAAAAAAAAAAAAAAAGGCTCTGGAAGGGGCTATTCCTCTTATTCTTCTTCAGCTGCGAAAGAGGGAGTCCAGACAGCCATTAAGATGTAGATGTCTGCTTTGTAGGTATCTAAACTTAGGTGAGATGAATCTTACCCAAGTGAATGTCAACCTTTCCTGTATTTTCACTGTGTTAATTAGGAGCTGGAATGCAGACTTTATTCATCATACACTAAATGTTCTGGTTTATCTGTCATCATCTGGATTAGTGGGGACTTTTCAACATGACTGTTTACTCTTAGCAATTTGTCTCCGTCACATTCTGTAGTTTCAATCTGCTTTGAGGACTGATTTAACAGTTTTTCACACAAAGGAATAATACAAAATATACTTCCTAAATTTTAAGACTATATGATTATCTTAAAGGCTATTTTTAAATACTTAAATCATTGACTAAATATGCCTTTAACAGTTTTTCAGTAAACTTTGCATGGCATCAGGAATCCCTGTTTTGGCTACAGTAGCACTAACTATGCTTCTACTACTAAATGCACTGAGTGAACTTCACATATAAAAGTGAAACTAGTTCAAAGCTTTCCCATTAAAAGTTAATTGTGATCTCTGCAGTTTATGGGAATAGTTGTCTGGTTTCTTTTAGAAATGATTCTCAGAGATGGTCCTTACCTTCCTTCAAAGCAAATGCTGGTAGCCAGTGTGCAGCAGGAAATGTGCTAGAGAAAAGGGACATGGTAAATAAAGGGAACTGCACTGATCAGATCAGACTGATTTTCTGGTGAAGAAATGTAAATATTTGCCCCTCATGCCCTGAATGAAGAGGAAATTCCACAACATTCCACAAGCAGGTTTCAGTATGGGTCGTTTTCACAGCTTTACTGGTGACTTTAATATGGGCAGCCCAAACCTGACTATTCTAACTCATTCAGTCCAAGGATTTTACTCAAGAAATCTAAATTGAAAAACTAGAGTAGATACCTCTGTAAAGGCTCTGGTTCTGGGGGCTCTGGAGTGGATATTCCCTCACCAAAGTCTGATTTTCATCACCCCACCAGCCAAAGGAGCAATACAGAGACCAAGAGGCAAAGGTGCACATGTTATAGACTGGAAGTAGAAATGTGTTTGGAAATGCTGCCTCAGTTAGAGGAGCCTTCCCTCCAATTGGCAATGCTACCACCAGTCAAACAATATTATATGGTTGATCTATCCAGATGTGACATGCCATTGTAACAAACCTTCAGCCAAGGATAAAGATACTATTTTCTGAAAATTGTGATTATAATAGTTCAAAACAAAAGGACTTCATAGGGTTTTTTCCTTCTTAAAAATTTTTAAACTCATTTACCAAGTGTCAGATCCCATGAAATAGAATGATGTAGGGTGCTCAAGTTAAGATGCTGTAGCAGAAATACAGGAAAAACCTGGGTAATTTCCCATTACCTGCTAGTATCAAATACTTGAAATCTGGCTGCTCTGCTTGAATCACAATAAAGCCCTTTTTTCCCCTGTGAGAAGCAACAGAATCTTAACCAGCTTTATTATTTCCACTTCTCCGCTGCTTTATTTTTGATATTTTTAACTAATGCATTACTGGAATCTGATATTCCATACTCATATGCAAGCATAAAAAATAAATCTGCCAGATTGTCATCATTAGAGCCTTAAAAGTGCTAATATCTTTAAACTTTGCTCCTACTGGATTTTCTTTTCTACTTGTCTTTCTCTGACTTCTATTACAGTTGTTTTAATAGGAGAGAAAATACAGGTATAGGAAAGCAAGTTATCCCAAGTTAGCTGGGTATCTTTTGCAGAGGCTAAAAAATAATTTAGCACTCTGCTTTCCTATTGCAGATCTTTGGCCTCTAGAGTATCCGTTTCTCTTACACTGAGCTGCTCATCTCCCTTTCTGTTAAATTTTTGGAAATACTGAAATGTCCTGAAACATTTACTCCTCTGGTCCTTCTGAAAGCCTTACCTATTTCAATAAGGAGTTTCAGCCACTTTGCAGGTCCATGAGAGGGTACTTGAAAGGGGCACTCTCCACAGCAATACATGCTGCATAGGTGTCTATATCTTCTTGTTTCTTATTTTATAAAACTCTGGTTTCATAAGAATATGCTGACTGGTAATAATTATCTGTCCCTGAGAGTATAAACTCTGGCCCTTTTTTCATTTTGCCTATTGAAGTTTTCAGACAAAAATGAAGACTGGAAGAGTAGCAAACTAACCTATTTATCTTGGAGAGGCAGTTAAGATAAGAGAATCTGAGCAACTTAAACTTCCTTACATGTGTCCGTAAATACACAAGGATCCAGACCAGTGTCTTACCAGCTAAAAAAATATCCTGAAACACGACTGTAAAATCAGACTCAGAACTGTTTTCTTATCTCAAGTTCATGTTTTCTGTAGAAGCTCTCCAACCTTCTCATCTGAGATACATAGTGGTGGGACATTTTCCAAATTACCATTCAGTAAGGCAACTGAAGGAAATTCTGGATGACTAGGAAGACTTCTTTGTGACTTTGGGTACTTCCAGGGTTAAACAGCTGCAGAGTGATGCAAGTTGAATTTAATTCAAACTGATGGAAAATTCAGGTATGTGCCAAGTCCTTCAGAGTTGAAATAGATATTGCAATTCTTCCACAAGTACTTTGCATATTAAAAGAGATGATTTTCTAGAGCACTTTTGGTCTGTAAAGAAATTGTTGTGGGATGCTTAAGGACTGTGGAAAGCTTCAAAACCTGTAATGGGGCATACAGATGAAGGACCAAAGGTGGGCAAATGAGACATCTTGACCATGATTCACCTGCCTTGAGGATTCAGTTCAGGTATGAGTTTCTGGAGAGCATTGGGGTTTGGGAACCACTTGCTGGTTAGACTGGGAGAGGCCCATGTTGTGGGTGTCTGTGTCCCACTAGCCAACTTCAACCTTCACTGTCTGGAGAAGATGAGAAGGATGGGGCACTGTGAGAGTTTAGTGTCATTCTGAGCATCAGTAGTTGCTCTTTTTGCTTTCTATGTTGATGTGTATGGCTGGTTCTGTTTGTATTTTGTGTATGTGCCTCTCTGCTTACCCAGAATGAGGACATGGAAATGTAGAAACCTTGTACTTATCAGGCCAGGAAGCAGGAATGCCCCTGGGGTGTGTAGTTACCTGATGAAGTTGCCTCTAAGAGCCCCACCTGCATATCCAGAGCCATTAAAGCTGCCAAAGGATATATATCCATCCAGATAAGCAGTGGGAAAGCAGAAATGATACTCTAGAGCATTTAACATGGCAGCAGATGTGCATATAGGCAGAATGAGACTCAGGTGTTTGAAGAACCTGAATCCCAAAAGTCACATTATACAAAATTAATCAGAAACCTTGGCATTATGAGTATTAGTTGTTTTCTGTGTCTTCCAGTTCACCTACACTTGCAATGTACATTTTTTTGCCTGAAGGAAATTTCTGATCTCCTTACATGAAAACACAGATCACCATCCTTATTCTTCCCAAAATGAGTGCTAACCTAATACTGTACTTCACACAGGAGTGGGTGTTTTTCAGAAAAGATACTTCTAATCTTCCCTGCACACAACTACTGGGAATACCTTGGGAAGACAACAGTGACAAAATACTTGTTCAGCACTCATGACAAGTAAAGCTGTGTACAGCTCATTTGCTTTAACAATAATTGATTTTGCTACAACAATTTATTCTTTTTTAATCTTTTAACTCCTAAATTTATTTTTTTTAAAGAGACTATATGGCAAAATGTTATTAAATAGCAGGTCTCTTTAAAAAAACTATGACTTTCATGCTTTATATAGCTGTGATCCAGAAAGGGGCATCAGCCCATTCTTCACAAATCTTGGCAGCAGGAGCTGCTAATCCTTGCACTGAGAAGCAAGACACATCAACTGGTTGTCCAGGGATTCAGCTACCAAAGGTCTTTCCCTTCTCCTACTTTTTGCCCCAGTCACTGCTCTTGTCCTTTGGGCTCAGTATTTAGGCAACTGTTAAGTCTCAGTTAACTCAACAATAAACACAGTGAGAAAGGCAGGTGCTTTTTCACAGAGGGCTGCGAACATATGAAGTTACCATGAACCTCCGGATCTGGTGAAGCTTTGTTGAATTTGAGCAAGGGAAATGTTGATAGAAAGGGAGAAATAACTTGCTGCCAGTTGCTTACTCCTGATTTCTTCCAATGTAATGATTCTCCTCTCGCTAAGTTGAGTTTATGCATTGTTTCTTACTGTTCAAATGCCAACAGTATCAATTAGATGCTTGTTTTATTATTTTTCCCTTTACACCAAACAAAGTAAATAAATATTTTTCTTGCATTTTTAGCCATGAGTATGCTTTTGATCCATTTTTAGACTCCCTCTGAACTCTGTCTTTCTCAGCACTATCCATTAGCCGAAGTTTAACATTCTGGAACTTACAGCCTGACTTGAAAGCTGTATGTTAAATTATGCAGCTGAATTCCATCAGTCAATTTCTCCTTTGCTGTCAACACATCAGCTACATTTTTTACTGTCTGAACAAGCTCATCCCATATAACAGGCTGCAAAAACATCAGAGGGAAAAAAAGAATCAACACAGGACAATACTTCCTAATCGGGTCTACATTAAAAGAGAAAGACAAAAGGATTGCTTTGTATTTCTTTTTTCTTTTTCAAAACAAATTTTTTAAAAATCTCCTTTGCATATCAGATAATCCAGAAATTGCCTTATTTAACTTCTGAAAGACTGGGATCATTCAGAGCAAAAGTCTGCTGTGAATAAAAAATATGCAAAGCTGCCTGTAGCAGTGTGGTACAGGTTATCTGACCTATCAGCTTCATAAAATGAAAGCTAATGAAGTCATGGCAGAAAAAGCCAACTCTTACACATCAAACAATTGTGGACTCTTTGCAGAAAATTACCGTAAATTTCCTGTTAGTATATAGATGATAGTTATGCATAGCTATGTGTTTTTACAATATACTAAAGCGATTGCTACTGCAATTTTTTTCTAGGCTAGGTCTACATGATCTACTATTCATGTAATCTTAATGGTAGCTAAAGTGGGAATAAAATCTTTATGAAAACCACTATGGTTAGCTCACTTTAAGACAGGAATTCAATCAGCAGACCACTGGAATTACTTATGTTTTGACTAAGGTGTTTGGCTCCTTTTATTGAACATTCAGCTTTCAATGCATACATCCCATGGATATAAAATGATGGATCTCGTTGGATTTTAAACCAGCAGCACTTTATATCATTAATAAATATTCATTTTCCCTCTATCCTTCCAGTGGTATTTCATCATCAATCATGGCTGAAATCACAGCTGTTTATGCTTTACTCTTCTCCTATACATGATTTGGCAGATACTTATGAAATTATTGGAGTGTGGAAGTGAGGGGGGTTGGACAGGAGGGAAGAGGGGTATGTTTTTTAAAAAAACAATAATCTTGGTGTCCATATTTATTCCAGGAGAAGTACTGTTTTGTTTTGCCTTCCAAAGTACACATGAATCACTCCATTGGTCTCAACTGTCCTGTGAAAATAAAAATGATCCCAAACTGTTCAAGAATTACTCAGGGACTATTCAGTGTTCAATATGTCAGAGAAGCAAAGACAGACGCTCAGGAAGAGGAAGATTACAATCAATGAAGAAAAATCAATAGCGTGTAGAAGTTATCCTGCTGCCAGCATTGTCAGGAAAAGGTTTCTCCACTCCCCAGTCTCATTACATGTAGAAGATTATTAGAAACTGAGCAGCCAAAGTGAAGCTGTAATCATCTCCCCTTTGCTTTTTTTATGTTCTTAGTGTAAATCAACATTTCACTTTGACTTAATAAACAAAACAACCTGTTCTCCTACCAATGTAGCATTTTATGTATTTGCTTTACCTGCCACTGTAAACAAAAAGAGATGAGATTAAAAATCCTTCTTTAGGACTTAAAGTACAAGTTGGAGAAAACTGAACAATGACTAGAGCTGTTGGCTGCAATATGTTGTGTTTACTTGGTTTTTATTTTCCCATATGTGACTTTTTCTGTCCCTCTGCCCAAACCAGTGGATCCTGGCTGCTAAACAATGCTTGCTAATGAGATGGCCATTTCTTGATTCTCCCCTGAAAATCAGTCAGATAGCCAATGAAATCGCTGGATTTTATAGAAAAAAAGAGTTGTGTGACCTTGGGGAAATATGCCTGCCTTGTTGTATCCACTGATAGAAAGAAATAACCACAGAGCTAGAGTGAGTATCTCTCTGGCCCTGATTCAGAAAAAGTTTCCTTGCTGTGGAATATTATTTAACATATGCCAAGCGAAGTAATTGAAAGCATGGTAGATAAATATTTACATGTATTCCTAAATTTAGACTTGTAAAAATAGAAAAATAATATTCATGTAAAATATAATAGTTTGTGCCTTAATCTGTTGTACATTTTAATAAAATATATACACACAGGGACATATAGCAGGCAGTCCACAGAAAAAGATTCATCTTCAAAAGTATGTGTCAAGATTAATTCCATAACCCTTCGCTTCCCAGGACCCTCTAAATTATGGTGACAACTATTAGCAAACACAGATGTCCAAACTCATAAACTTTGCATTTCTGTGCACTAGGACTGTTTGTGATTGCAGGTGTGTGTTTCATCTGTGAAAAAGCCAACTCTATGTACAAAATAAGGACAATTTTTTTTCAGACAGCATTAAGATGTTAAATTGCCAATTGCTTAATTCAGAGGAAGTGTTTAACTGCTCGAATTTGTTTTTTCCCAGGATTGGGATATTTTCTTTGTAGACACTACTTATGTTAAAATATTTTGTGATTAACTACACTGAGCAATTTATTGTTTTGTTTTCTTGGTTACTACTGTGATTGGTTTGAGAACATCCATCAACTACAGGAAGTGCCTGCAAACACCTGAGAGGACCTTGGTCCTTCCCTGGAGAAGATAAAGTCTGACTCATCTACCTTCATCAGGAACTCCAGAGGAATGATGTAAAAGATCTTTCCTTCACCTGTTGCCAATAAAAAAGTAGGGCTAATCCACAAAAACATCTTCAGGCTCCAGTGGAACTATCTGATGCTACTCTTAGAGCTAATAACAAAAGCATGGGGTAAATGCTGAACCTGGAACATGAACCTGGTGTTCAGTTCAGCTTCTGTGACTATGAAAAACATCAATTTTTTCCAGGCAGGAAATAATAAATAGCGCTAAATTTCACTTTCCCACATGATCTTTCAAGTTACATGCTAGGCAATTTGTCATTTTTGAGAGCTCTGGTAGCTGAAAAAGTTAATTCTTCATAAGCAAAACTCTCCAGCTATTCTTTAAGCAATTGACTGGGATCTGGAATTGGGTGGTTTTTCTTGCCTGCAAAAGTACCCTTTAAGTTAAAAGAGAAAATACCAAACACAATATTTGAGGCCCAAATGCTGGTGTTTGGTTTTATAAAAGAAGTCTCCAAAATATCATCATCATCATCATGGCTAGGCTTCGCAAACAAAGATTTGGGAAGGGCACTACCCACGCTTGCTGCAAGTGTGCTGGTGGCTAAAAAGGCCGATATGGGATAGGCAAGTCCAGTCACAAAAGGCACAGCGGAACATCTCCTTAGGTGATATTGGCAAGGAATGGTTCTTTCTGCATTGTCCTTCCTCCTAGAGACTGATTCTCCATGCGTTCTCAAAAGAAGCAGCAGCGTCATGAATGGTGTGTCTCCATGAATCCTGATTGGAGGCCAGAGTGGACCACTGGTGGTAGTCAATATGGCCAGGGTTGAGGTGTTGTTTGAGGGAGTCCTTCTATCTCCTCTTTGGGGCTCCTCTCTTGCAGCAGCCAGTGGTGAGTTCACCATAGAGCACAATCTTCGGGAGGTGGTGNAGTGGGGGAACATCCTAAACGTTCCAAGATCTGCCACAGATCTTTTCTGCTCACAGTGTCAAAAGCTTTGGTGAGGTCAAGGAAAGTTTTATAGAGTCCTTTGTTCTGTTCCCTGCACTTCTCTTGCAGTTGTCTGAGAACAAACACCATGTCTGTGGTGCTCCTATTGGCTCTGAAACCACATTGGCTTTCAGGTAAAAGTTCTTCTGCGATAGCAGGTACTACTCTGTTCAAAAGTATTCTTGCAAGGATTTTACCAACAATGGAGAGCAAAGTGATACCTTGGTAATTTGAGCAGTCTGTTGTTTCTCTTGTACAGAGTGATGATGACTGCATCACAGAGATCTGGTGTAGTTCATTATTCTTAAATTCTCTTCCATTCCTAAAAAAAATAAGAAAAAAAATTAAAAAATCAAACAGTCCAGTCCAGTGGTAGTGGTATGTACTGAGCAGGCAGAGAAATGTTAAAATTATAGCTTCCATGAAGCACTGCTAATTATGTATGTCAGAATGATTTTAAGGAAATGTAGCCCATGTCAGGACATGCCATCAGTTACCTTTCCTAGCCCTTTTTATACACTTCTCATATGGATGTACCTTTGCAGTTAGAGCAAAGACATAGGTAGAAATTTTCTATTGTCTTTTTCAGATGTCCATTGAAATGAATTATGTCCTCAGTTCTAGTAAGATGTTTTGTCCACATCTCTACTGATTTCAAAGGCTGGATACGGACAGTATCTTAAACACAGTTGTCAACACTGTAGGTGTTTGCACGTACTGAGGTGAATCCAAATCTTAGTGTTATTTATTCCCTAACTTGACCAAGTAGGATCTGGCCAGAACTAAAGACCCAGTAATTATTATTTAAAATAAAGCATTATGACATTTTGACTATTTTTTCATAATATGTGTTAAAATATGTGTTACAATAGATAAAAATATGTTTTTCTTGTTTATTTTCTGTCTGATACAGTAATAAATTAATGTACAAAAGACAACTCTCAAATCTTCAACTAAGAGCTATGGATCGAATGCATCTCTGCTGAATTTCAATGCAAATTGTATATTACCTTATTTAATTAAATGTAGTGGACATTACAGTCTTGGCCCTAGCTCTGAAAAGATGACTGTGTGTATATATGTATATATATGTATATGACCTATTCATAATTTTCTCTTTTGAAGAAAATTATGCAAAATTCTTTATCCAGTGACAGATTTTAAAGAGCATTTAAGAGCACTGGCATGCAACGTGCAGAATTCTCAAAAGTGATTCAGGCATCTGCTCCATCTATCCGTGGGAGTCAAATATTTACAAGATTTTAAAAATTGTACCAAATATTTCTCTGAATCCATAGATTCCTTTGTAAAGTACTGCTGATTTATCTGGAGAAAAGGTGGTGCCTTGTCCTGTATACAAATAGGTAACTCTTTCCTTCAAATCTTATTTTTCAAGACTTCCTTCATAATTTGTCCATTTATCTATTTTGGGTATGCCTCGAAATATATCCGTTCAAAAGTGAACACATAAAAATGTTTGCTCTTCAATTTATTGTATATTCATATTAAAATTGTAAATTATTTCTTATATGCTCTTTGTGCCATTGCTGTCTATAATCAAGTGTTGCAGTAGAAAAGTCCCTGTTCATTAGTAGCAAATGTTACACACACAAGCACATGTAGACACATGCACACACTTCATTTAAGTTTATTAGGAGTAAAGTTGAATCAAGTAAATATCAGCAAGCCAAGGATTTAACCCAAACTGAAGATGTGTGTTTCTTGAAATTATGTAGCTTTTAAACCATCTCCTGGGCATTATTTTCATGAATACAATTTTGAAGAAATGTATATAAGTCACATCTTTCATGAAAACAATTGCTTTTTATTGCTTCTGCCTTAAATATAATGAAGAAAGTACTAGAATATATTGAAAAGGAGAAGTCACATAATAAGAAAAACAATTTGCAGTAATTTTAAACTTGATTTTGGTTTTATTTTCAGAATGGACAATTACAGTTAAAAGAATTCTTCATGACATGTATGAATATCATAAATATTGACAAGATACTTTAGTTTTAAACTAGTGGAATGATCCACAGAGAAAAATTAAATTATTATTGCATGTGCATTATTTAAGAAATTATTTTTAAAATCTGTTGAAACCAACTCAGCTATAACACTGTTAGTGTCAAGTTTTTTTAAAAAATCAGTCTCAGTATGGAAGAATTACATGAAAGGATTTCCAAGTGATGAACTGTTTACATTTCAGTCCAAGCATTGTTACATGACCCTCGTTTGCCATATTACAGAATTCGAATACAGTCTTGGACGTTATTGCTCACTGATTCTTTTAAACTTAGGAAAACTTACATTTTTCTATTGTTTTTATTTTACACCTGCATGAAAACTCCAGTTCTGAAACCCTTGGGCTTTATCCTGATTGAGATTAATTAGGAAGCCACTGCAGAGAATGAAGCAAATGCTTGATGCACTCTCGTTTTTATTGGCTCCTTAGCAGGACTGCCAGGTCTCAATCCAGCTGCAATAATGCAGCTATCATCGTCCCTTACACAACTACTATGACTGCAATTCTACAATAATTAATGTAGCTGAGGCAAAGCCTTTTGCGTGTTAAAGTGAGGACAACAGAAATTGGAGACAAAAATGGATTCCCTCAAGGTTAAGAGTGTTCTAGAGAACAAAAATAGGACTTCCTGTATTGAAGGACATATTGTAAATTTTTCTAGTCCTTTGTAGTGTTCTCTTCTTCATACTAATTTTATTTCTGCTTTATCTTGATACATCTTTGGACAGTTGTTCAAACAGGTTCTCTATTAAAACAACGGAGTAGTTTCATTGGCATATAACATAAGGAATATCTGTCATTGCATGCATTTAAATTATTTTCTTTTATGGTGATGATATCTCGAGGTTCCTTCGAATAATTTTATGGTTATAGAAAGAGAACTTAATAAACGCATCAAGACATCAAGGAACAATTGCTCATGACCCTCTTTGTTACTCTGAAAGGAAGATTGCAGCACAGTGATTTATGTCAGCACACTGTTCAATTCACCAGCTCCTTCCATATGTTAATAATGTTCCATAGTGAAATATGCTCAAACATATCACTATTTATGCAATTGCAGGAGTATATTCTCCAAGGGTTCTTCAGGGAACTTCTTCTAGATCACAGAAAACAGCCTCAGTGATGTATTAATGATACCTTATTGAGGTTGAAAGGATGGTGCCGTGACATTCTCAAACTCCTTGTCCAAAACCCAGGCGAGAGAATAAAATACTTTTGGCAAAACCATTCATAGCTGGTAATAATTTCTGAAGAGCACAGTGGACTGACTTAATGCAATACAGATTGTCTGGTAAAAATACATCTCTTAAAACTGATTTCTTTATTCCCCCAGATCTTTTCTTTTAAAATTTCCCACCATTGCTCTATAAATGAGTCATATAAAAAATAAGCTGTTGATATAATACCATAATTTTAGTCATAGTTCCCTACTTCTAGGATTCAAAGTAAGATTCATGATGTTGTGAAATTATTACATAATTTGGCTCAAAGATGTTCAGAATAAGCTCTGCTGCTCAACGTGAGTGAAGGTAAAGCAGCTTAATGATCTATAGCTTTCTTAGTATATTCTACTGAATACAATTTAAAGTTTTCAGCAGGAGTGAGGAACATAAATGTAGGGACATATTTGCAATAACTCAGTAGGCTGAAAGTAATTGTGTTACTGCTATTGTAATTAATTATCCATATCTGTTCATGTTGCCACCAACGCCACCCAGTATTGTTCCCATTATGATTCTATCACTATCTGACACTGAAAGCTCTCCATGGGATAATAAGAGGCGTGGTATTTTCCTTCTTTCTTACTATTTAATGCTATCATCATGGGAAAATATTTATGGAAAATATAATAAAAAATCTTTTAAAATAAAATAAAATAATTCAACTTTGAACTTTTTCTGTATTTTCAGGTTTTGGGGAGGGAGTTTGGGTTTTTTATTAGAGTAATATTTTATGATTTTTCATAAGAAATGTAAAATATCAACACTCAGACATTGTTCAAAAGGAAACAAAATGCATATTTGAAAAAGGGATTAGGTGGGCATAACTGAAAACAAGAATGGTAAAAGAATTAAAATGCACAATTTGATTAGGAATATAAGCTCCAAAGAATTACCTGAATTAATCACAATAAGTACAATAATTAAAACAAGCAAACAAAAAAAAAAAACACCAACAAACACAAGCCCCAGAAGGCGGCAAAAAAAGGATATAATACAAATTAAAACTAGGAAAGATCAAAGAGGAAATTTACTCTCTATTTCAGTTTTCAATCTCTTTTTGTTGTTAATGACCATAAAAAATTTAACTTGTCTAGAAAATGGATTGTCATGACAAGCAAGAAAAGGTTCTGGGGTTTCTATAATTCTTTTTCAGAATTTCACAAAAAGTAAGAACAAGCCTATATAAAGACATTTTGGTAATCTAAATATATTGCACAGAAAAGTATTGTGCATTTCTTGTATATCACTATCTCTTTCCAATATCTCTGATACCATTAGACAACTCTATATCTTCTATTATACTGTAATTTTCTGTTTCCTTACAAATGACAGTTCTGCAATATGTGTTTTTATTTAGTTAGTTCTTGTTATTAATTATTATTTATTATTAATCATTTTCTAGTTTCTGTTTTTCAAGTACTGTCCAATAACTGGGGGGAAGATTTTAAAGGCTAATCAATGTAGCTGAGGTAGATCATGTTGTGTGCTCTTCCCTTATCCACCAACACTGAAACCCTGCTGCAGAAGGTCCTGTGCCTTACATAGTTTCCTGGATGATCTACTGCATGATCTTGCCTTTTTCCCTTTTGACAAATGGAGGTGAGCTCAGAGGGAATGCTGCTATGAGAATGTCATTGTTACTTCAAAAACTCGGGGAGTATGGCCTGATGAAGTGGAAAATGAAACAATGCAATAGGCAAAAAAGACAGAAAGCATGACCAAGTTCTTCAGAAAGAAAACCAGAATTTAGAGAAGGAGTATGGGTTGAATAAAGAAGTACTAGTGTGGGCAGTTAACAGCTGAAGTGAAAAATCTGGGACTTATAACCAACAGACACAGAAAACCGGTGGATTTCAAAGAGCAAAGCCTAGAATGTTTGTCTTACTTGTCTAGTTTATTTGCAGCTTCTACTCTCTGCAGCTCATGTGCTTTGCTGTCTCATAACATCCTCTCATGCACTTAAATAAACTGTACTTTATTGTCCTGCAACAGACACTTGGGCTGATCCTATTACTCCAAATGAAATCAATGACAGAGCTACCATCAGCTGGATGGGAAGAGAACTTATCCCACTCCCATAAAGCACAGTGAAAGAATTAGCACTGAGTCTGATCAATGCCTTTTCAAATCAGAACTTAGTGCAACACTCAATAAGTTTCCTGACTTGAGCAGGTTGCTAAGTGCAGGTTCTGTTTCATCCACAGGAGTAATACCTCAGCATTTCAGTGGCCTCTTACCCATACTAGGCCTTACCATTATACGCTTTTATTCCCTTTACTATCTTGCAGGGCAAGATTTTCTCAGCTGAAGAGAGGTATTTTTCACCACTAAAAATCTCCTGAGAAGGTACATAGAAAATAAACTTAATCTTCATTATAGGAAGTACTGGTGTGCCAACAAGACAAGATTTTTCAATGAAGACGTGATTCCAAATAAATCTTCAAGGAACATACTGAACAGTAGAAGAGAGACCAACCTCATGATGAGTAGTCAGAGACAAAAATGGCATTCAGGCAATTCCTAGCATTTTACAGTAATTTTGATTTGCTGTCATTCCAAAGGAAAAAGCAAGTTTAATATTGAGCAGGTAATCTCACCCCATAGAAAAATAGACTCTTTTGAACTTTTGAAAAACAGACTTACTCCCTAAGCAGGAGAACTACAAGGATTTAACTTTAACAGGATTTAACTGATTTTCTTACACTTATTTACTGCATGCATTTCTATGTACCAAGCACAGTGTGTAGATAGTCACTTGTCTGGAAAGAATTCTAAATAAATGAATATTTAATCTTATTTAAAATATTTCTTGAATAATTGAATTCTTAGTAAACTAAAGAACAAAAATATATAGAATGAGCTCTAATATAATCACGGGGCAAAACTGGTCCCTATAGTCCTGAAAATATATTTGTTCATCCATCCATTGTTACACATTGAATTCAAGGGTAGCTCTGTTCAGAAGTGAGTAATATGTGGATTGAATATTTCTTGTTTCTTTCTTATCAGATTTCTGTGGTTATTTCACAATTTAAAAACATTAGTAAGCACAGAAATTTGGGAGCAGAGTTATACATAGTACCATTTTTCTTAAATGTCTGAACCTTCAGAAGTTCCTTCCACTTCCATTTAAACTCCCTGCTTATCACCCTTCTTTCCAAGTAATTGGGCATCCAAACAAAATTATCTGTCTTTATTTGGCAGAGATTTAATAATCTGTTTGGAAACAAAGAAATGGTAGGCTCAAGTTGTTAACGTGGAAGCTGATGCTCTACTCCTGAGAGATTTATTTCTGCAGCTTTTAGCTTTCATCAACATAGAAACCAACAGTCATATCTGCACACACACACATGCAAAGCATGGAAAAACATTTGGGAACTATTATTTCTAGAGTTTCTAATTCCAGAATTCCCATTTGTTTACTGAACTACTTTAAATAGATTAATTGGATGGTTTAGTACTTATAATTACTATTTATATGTGTATAATAGTGCTAAGCTGTCTTAGGAACATCATTTCATATCTGCACTGTGCTTCCAACTGTAGGAAGCTGCTGAACTGAGGTCCAGCACCAGCCCTGCACAAGTGCCTTGGACAGCTCAGAGACTGGCAGTTAAAAGTTTTAAAAAGCAGTTTTTCTAGTTCTGTTACCCTGTCTGTGCTAGGTTGATGACTACCACACCCCATCCATTGTATCCCCCGAGCCAGCCTTCTTTGTGTTCCCTGGTGCCCTTTGTTCTCTTGAGGACCCAGACATTAAGTGAGATTGCCTTGTCCTGGCCCAGGCAGGGCTCCCCATACCCAGGAGCTCCCGTGGTCAGAGGCCCCGGGTTCCCCCGCCCCTCACTGCCCCTGCCACTCCAGGGTAGGAAACCCTCTGTGAGTCTCCTGTGCCTCATGGCTGGGAGGGGGCAGTGCCAGGGCCCCAGCCAGCCCTACCCCTGTCCCAGTTCTATTGGTCAGGGGACCTTTGACCCTGCCTCTCCCTCAGTTTTCACCCAATCCAGCCAGACCAGGGGACCGCCCCCAAGGTCTGTTAATACCTGTGCCTTTTGTTGAATAAGAGGATTTCTCTCTGCCTTGCAACTGCCTGGAAGTCTTGTTTCTCCCTTTCCCTCCACACCACACAGAAGAGACCCCTTCTTTTTTATTTAAAACTTATATCCAACAAGTACAGGATCTCTTCAACATTATTAGAAGAGTGTATTAATAAAAATGCTGGAGAATTATAAGTTTCAGAGGTCACTATTTTTTTCCCACCTGCAGATGTTGTATGAAAATCTAGTATTCCCAAAGGATTCAGTAACATTCCTCTATTTTTCTTTTGGGAGAATAAATATATAACTTTTTTAAAACTCCAGTTTAATACAACAAATTCTATCCGGTAAAAATACCAGCTTTTTCATCTGAAGATTTCAATTCAGAAGGGCTGTTTAGCTTTTTTTTTAAAATAAATTTTTAACAGTTTGATTTTTTTCAAGTGGGTTCAGTAAAGTAAGTAATTTCAAAATTTCTTACAGAAGATAATTCCACTGTTCAAACAGTTCAAAAGAAGTCAGGTTGATAAGCTTATATAAGTTAATGGCTTATGTAAAAGTCAAGTTTAACTTAAAACTGCAATATCATCTCTTTGCATTAGCATTACCTTGTCAAAAAGTAGTAAATCTGTGTATGTATGACTTTATAAGCAGAGTATAGAGTTACAGATTTTATATTTCCTTCCTTTAGCCAGTTTTATACTGACTTCAGTTCTTAAAAGCTTATCTGTTTGGCTTTACCAGAGTTACTTCTGATCTGCATACATCTGAAGTAGCAATAAAATCAATCTTGTCCTCTCTGAAAAAGGTAAGAATTACTGAGAGACTAAACTGAGGATTATTGTCCATCATTAGGGCCCTGTGTCCAGATTCACAGGCAAAAATATCTAAAGTTTATCTACATGCCTTCACACTTTGTGAGTTTCTGCTGATTAGATTCTCCAGCTTTATTCCACTTCCACAGTAGCACCACCTAGATCAAACGACAACAGAGATGGACTCAAGATATCAATCAGATCTCTCCTCACATCCCATCAGCTGTAAGTGTCATGCTGTAATCAAACCCAGTGACACTGCAAAGCAATTCCACCTGCAGGCTTTGCCCACAGCACTAATGAGACAGATTTCATGAGAAAAAGGTGCAAAAAGATTGTTTTCTTCAGTCAGGTGGATGGCAGACACATGCTGCAGGACTTGGTTTCTTTAGACCTGACTCCATCCAGAATAAACTCAGCAGTCTGAAACATGCCAGCTTTTAAATTTATTTATTTATTTCTCTGTCTCTGCTTGGAGAACTCTGTTGCATGGCAATTCCAATGCTGAGAAGTCCAGAGCACAGGGAAATATTCAGTGAATTTATTTACATGTCAGTGTCCCTCAAAATACCTCTCCAGCTCACAGATTTCTCAGAGCATCAGCACTGTGTCCGATCTGGAAACAATGAAAAAGTTACAGTATTTTTCTCTTTTTATAGGAGATGATTCATCAAGCTGTCCAATTGTTTTTTTCAACAAGAACTGAAATTCATTATGGTTGGGTTTGGGTTATTTTGACTCACACCCTTTGTAAGGGGACATCAATATATTAAATACTTAAATACTGAAGAACATTTGGTCCTTTTTATCTTTGTTCTACCAATACAGGTGACTGCCCAAATCCTCATGGTCTGAAAAGGTCTCGTTGTGCTTTCAGTGGCCAAAAATATCATGAGAGAAGTGAAGTAATTATACAAAAATATCATTGTGGCAGCAGTAATTCCTTTCTGCTCCTGTCCAAGCCTAAGGTAAAACAGAAGCCATGACAAGCTGTAGAGACCTGGAGCTCACAGGTTATGTTTGAGGCAACCCAAGTTAGTTCTTTTGTGCCAGCAGGCAAAAATGAAAATTATTTTCAGAGATGTTGCTTGACACTAATTCAAAACCTGGGAGAAAATGGAAATATGAGTGACTAAGGGTTTGTATTCTCATATGTCTCAGCAGATTCAGGCAGACACAGAATGATCTCAACAAAATTTTTATCAAGAAATGCTACATTTGACTCAAGAATGTCACTTTTTTTTTTGCTTTGATACAGATACCTGGAAAACTCTTTTTACTTTGAGCCTCTCATTCCATTAGATCTATGTTGTCTTTACTTCAAAAGAGAAAACATGGAAATATTATGATTTCTCAGAAAATGGAAATTCTGAATTTCAAGCTACTCTTAAAAAAGGTTAGGGAACACTGCACTACCTGAATGCTATGGCAGAAACGCATACCCATATAACTAAGATGAAAAATTTTAAATCAGAAATTTTGTTTTAGTTTGGTTTTGTTTTTAATTTTGATCTTGTGTTGTTGTTGTTTTGCTGTTTTGGTTTTTTTGTTTTTTTTTTAATTGGGGCACTACTGAGGAGTGTTTTCAAAAACAGTGTTGAGAAAAAAAATGTTGGGGAGTAGCTATTACAAAGGATTGTTGTCTTCAGGCAAGAATAAAAATGTCATTGCTGTTGTAAGAAGAGTCTATCCTAGTGTCTTGGACAAATTCCAATTTAAGAAGTTGCATTCTGCCTACCTAAATTTTCTCAGCAGTTGGAATGGATATCATATTAAGCAATATCATCCATTGCTAGACATCTGGTAAATAACTCTGTCATTTTAGGGTTTAGAAAGCAATGGTCAGTATTTCTAGCAGCACCAGCAGCTGACTTTTAGGGGTGCTGGAGATAAAGAAGAAAGACAAGCACTGAACTCAGCCAGAAAAAGTTCACATTTGCAGGATCAGGCCCCTGGAGCAATTATTTTTTTGAGTCAGTAAGACTGAATATCATCTTACACAGAGGAAGTGAAATGATTCTTGTTAACATCGAGTTTTTGTATATACAATTATAGCAAAAAATATACAGCACTGTGTGGGTCCTCTGTCCTTAGGTCATTAGGGCCCACTAACCAGCAAAAGAAATCAGCAATTTAAATAGCAGCCTTTGCTGGATGATCAGCTGGCTGATACATATAGCAAATGGGAGTTGTATGAACAAAATTTTATGGCCACAGAAGAGTGTGTCCATCAGTGACCCATGACGTGAAACAGTGTACCACTCACTTGGAAATAAATTGCAGAAATATCAATCAGATGTCACCGTAGTGTTACATACATTCATTTAGTATTCAGTCCTCTGTAGCTCATACACACCCAACACATACACACACAAAAACACTGTCTATTTTTGATTCTTGTGATCCATATAAAATCAGTTAATTCCTTTCTTTAGAAATACTAGAGTCCAAATAAAGCTCCTTTCAAGAGATTTTAATCTCTAAATGCAGGTACCTGAAAGATGCTGCACAGCCGGACACACTGAAGAAATGGAGGAGAATTATGCTGATTCCTTTGTGGGTCAAATGAGGGAATTAGTCACCAAACACACTGTGGATATCTGGTGGATAAATCAGTGACCTCATGTTCCTACAGGAATGGGATGAATTTCATCTCACTTGGCTACAGACACCCAGTAGATGGATGTTTAATACCTGCCAGTCATTCTGGCCCAATTTATAGTAGGAAACAGTAAGGAAGAAGGAATCCTGAATAGATAGTAAACCTTTAATCACAACATATGAAAAAGGAATGAGATGAAAAAAAACTTGCAGTGCCAATTTACTTTCTCAAAGTTGAAAAATGTCATTTTTATTCAGAATCAAACCAAAAGTTTGAAATTTTATATAAACTGAAACATCCATAGGAGGTTAATTTGGAGCAAACTGAAATAGTTTATGCTAACATTAAAATGAAATAGATTTCTTTTTAAAGAGCATTTTAAATTAAAAGATTAAGTACAAGAAACTAATTAAATTAAAAATAGGGAACCAAAGAAAACTAAATGTCTTATTTAGAATATTTAAGAAAGATGGGCAAAAAAATCAGGTATTTAAATGTTTTTAAAAGTCACAACTTCTTTTAAAACAGTATTTAAACTAAATTTAGTGAAGTTTGATATTGAATTATTCTTCTATAGGGAGATAGTGTTATTTCACCAGTGTTCATGCGTAATTTCTCCATTTTAGAAATTATTCAAGGAATTCTTTCACCTAAATATGGACAAAGGATAAATCCTATAAGATGACATGATAGGAAAACATGATTTATCAATTTAGACTAGGGTACATCTTGCTGAAATGACATAGTCTTGTATTTTATGTCACATTACTACACTTTCCAGTAGAAGAATGACATGTTGAGCATGCAGCAAACTAGAAGAGTAGTGCAACTTGAATAGCTTGAAAAGCACAGAGGAAAGCTTAGATTTGAGAACAGAATGAGGGAAGAATATTTGTAACCCAAGGTGGTATTTTTCATTGAAATGACAACCTTCACCCTTTTGCAGTATACTGTTACAGATGCAATAAAACAGAGCTTCGCACATAATCTCAAAGAATCTAGAGAATCAGAAAATTAATGAATAGTTTTAAGAGAAATGAAAAAGGACAGAAACATATAATACTCTGAAGCAGACACTCTCAGCGCATGGCTGCTATGTATATGAAATGGAACTTGCTCTCTTCTCTCAGTTTGGGTTTTAGGAAGATGAAATGTGATATCCTTGTTTCTCCTAGTGGGGACAAAAATAATTTAAAATAAAAACACAAATCCTGTGCTAACATACATGGATATATATGAGTGACAGTCACTGGAACTAAACCTGACTTTCTGAGATCGATAAAACACTTCACTGATCCCGTAAGAATACTGCTCAGGTTGAAATCTTTATATAGGCAGTTTCAATAAAAAAAGTGTTAACTATGATTTTCTGATAAACTTCATTGCATAGCTTTATGAATTCTTGATGTGCATAAATCTTTATTGGCTGTTCACAGTCTACTCAGTCATGAAGATCCTTTCATGCTGTCAGAAACCAAATGCCAAAGTTCATGGAAGATATTTGCTTGGCATCTGGACAATAAGCATAAGACTGTGTAAGTCTGAAAGTATATACCACAATATGCCAGATAAAAAAAAAAAGAAAATATCTGCTCTCTGTACTAAAAATGGACTCATAAATTAGTAGCTTCAGTGCCAAAAATGCAGTAGACGAAAATCAGAAATAATAGCAATCAATGTTTAGTTATCTCACACATATTTGAGACCACTGGAAGTGATAGAGTTCAAAGGACATATCCCTAAAAACACCTAATAATCCCAACAGGAACCTCCAAATTTTGGGAAGAAGACTCCAAATTTAAAAATTCAATTCTATTTCACAAAAATTTCTCCATGCTTCAGGAACCTGAATACTGAAAATGTATGGCATAAAAAATATAAAATATATTTAATTCAGTGTCTGCTCTCCTTTCACATTCGTTATTCCACTCATGGCTGGAAGGACTGGATAAATGAATGGACGAATCCTACTGAAACAAGTAAGTTTCAATCATTAAAAACAGCAGCCACATATTTGCCAAATAGAAACGCTTCCAGTATGCAAGATAGAATCAGTCACTCATGCAGGAAAGTGTGTGGTTAACTAATATAATTGCTGTATTAAAATATACAGGTCTTCATTGTGGCGTGACAGCCTATGTGGAGTCTCAACCACACAGCAGGACTAATTAAGAAGACATATGAAGACTCATGCTAGCAAAAATTGTAATAAAGACTTCAGGGTTTTTCCACTCTTCCCACTGGCAATGCAAGAGAAAAAAAACCCAATCACAGTGTGGTCCAGATTAGCCCGTACATGCATGCTAAAAGAAAATTCACTCCCATTACTGCATGGTGGGTGTGCATCCATGGCCACATGTTGGGATTTGAGCGTTCACCATTAATTATGTAATTCTCATCCCACAGTTGTGTAGAGCTGTATAATAAAGATTTCATCCACAAGGTTAAACTCATCCCTGTAGAAAAAGCTGGAACACAGACCATAGAACGCAAGCATCCTACTTACACCTTCAAAATTTATATTCAATAATTGTTTTATTATTGTGTCATTATGTGAGTATTCTGTAGTCAGTGTAATTTCTGGTCTTGTATCTGCATTTTTTCTGTACTGATCTCAACCATTTGGAGATGTCTGTGCAAATGAAGAAAAGCTTTTTATCTCAAGAACACTGTATCTAGGATTCATTTCCCCTAACTTTCAAGGTCTTTAAAAGTTAAGGATCTAGGGTGGGATTTATTGCTTCATGTCATCTAGACAATAAAAAGTAGGTAAAACCAATCTCTTCTTAAAAGTGCCCATTTCTCTTTAATGGCAATTTATAGACCCTGGAGTGACCAGCTCAGATGAACATGTCTGGCACTGGAAATGGCTGGAGTTGAGGTGACTATGGGTGTAAGGCTGTCTCCTACTAACAGTAAAGACAAATACCTTCACATATTAATTCTCCCTAGTTTGGACTCCACTCAGCATAGCATGAGAAAACTGTCTTAAAAGTACCCTATTTCTGTCCATTATTCATTGAAAGAGCTCAACTAAAAAGTCCATAGTAGGCAGTAAATTTTCACATAGAGTTCAATTTATTTGTTTAAACAAGGGCATTCAAAGACATTTGAATCCTTCAGCAGTATCTGAGACATCTACATGGAGCTGGCAGATAGGGTACAGGACCTGCAAGAGTGCTGTGTAGATGTGAAACAGCAGATGGAAATCAGGCAGAGACTCTTTGGGTGTCTCATTTGTCACTAGGTGCCTATGTTTAAAGAACAGGCTGCACAGGAAAGTGGTGGAGTCACCAGCCCTGGAGGTGTTTAGCACACATGTAGATATGGCACTTAGGGACATGCTTTAGGGATGGATTTGACAGCATTAGGTATAGAGTTGGACTCGATGATCTTAAAGTTGTTTCTCAATGTAAATGATGTGATGATTCTAGGTTTATTGAGCATTTAGAGTTAAAAGAGATATCTCCCCATATTGAATATACAAATTGTGTCACTAATGCTACATTACTCACACAAGTTTCATTTTATACAAACATGCTCATTGATGGAATTTGAAAAGCACTCAGTTACAAAGTCTTAAGGTAAAATTCCTTTAAAGAATTGTAGCCTGAAACTTGCATGCATGTTTATCAACACAATTTTGCATCTTTACAAATATAACCCAGTAAACTGTTTCCACTGGTATTAAAAATGTGCTCTATTTTTATGATGTTCACCTGCCAAAAGTACCATAAAGGCCAGAACACAGCAAATACATCTAAGTATCAAACCCATCCAATGAAAAGAGTCTGGATAGGCAGTACCTTTTGCTTTGCTAATGTCCAGTCATGTCCAGGTTGTCTCTAAGTTTGGGAGTCAACATTCAGGTGGTTCCATGTGGATCAGTGAGAAAGGTATGCAAAGCTGTATGTGATCCATCTCAGGTATTTTTCTTCCAAGTTGCCTACCTACACAATTATTTCATGGTGCTGAGTTACTTTCTCTTCTATCAGAACTTTTGCTACAGGCTTTTTGTTGTTGTTGTTGTTTTTTGTTTGTTTTTTTCCCAGCTGGTCCCTGGGCAGAAGAGGAGTTTTGAAACTACTGCAGCCTGAAATTGCTCTCTCATATAGCATCAAACATTACAATTATTTTCAAAGGACAAAATAAGATTTAGAATACAGGACATATAGTGATAAGCCTCAAAAGGTCTTCTAAGAAGAAGAAATACATAGAAAAAGGTGTTGTTTTGTAGGTACAGTTCTACTTATCTGAAGACAATGAGGCTGTATCAGCTATTTTTCTCTGAAGCCCTTGACACCTGCAATTAATCTTCAGTTGTTCACTAGGTGACTTTGAGATGCAGGACATAAACTAAGCATCTTACACATACAGGCATAACAGGACAAAGACTCTTCCAAGAGCCTTTTGCTTTCCGCTAGTCACTCTCACCTCCCATTGATTGGTAGCTGAGGGTTTTCAACAACCTAAATGAGTTCAAAAGCTTTAAAATGTTTCAGGCCTTTTCCAAGGTAAAATGTCACAGCTATTTATCATTTAAAAAAGAAAATTTTAGCTATTGGTGAGATCAATCTCCTGACAACAGCTGGAACTCAGGAAGCAGTAAAAAAAAAAGACCTTGGTAAACAAGAGAGCTAAACTGTAAATACAAGGTATATTAATATGAACAAATAAATGAGTCCAAAATACATCTTAAGACAAGGGAGTCATCTTAATAAGCAGATTTTGCTTATTTCTTCTTACTATATTTCATTAGAATTTAAAATCTTTATAAAAATGTGAAATATTCATGCAAAATTTTATAAAAAATTAAGCAAAAAGGAGTATATCCAGGTGGGTCAGACTTGACACAGAATGTAAGTTATTAAAACTCTCCTAAACATTGCATATTTTATTAGAAACTTTGATTACTTTGTTTATTGTAATACTGAATTAACAATTAATCTCAGCAACTATTTAACCAATGTATACTGAAAAGTGAGAAAACTGTATTCTGGTTTTGTTTGGTTCTGTTCCATATAAATTTGATTAAATTAATTAAAAATACACACAGTGTGCACATAACAAAGGCATTGCTTATTTACAGATAGCCTAAATGTATTCATACTCAAAAATTATTTTTTTTTAGGAATCAGAATTTTTTTTTTCTTTAGTTGCCTTTGGTGGGCTGACGCTGGCTGGATGTGAGGTGCCCACCAAAGCTGCTCTGTCACTGTCTTCCTCAGCTGGTCAGGCCAGCAAAAATATAACAAAAGGCTCGTGAGTCTAGATAAGGGGGGGGAGAGAACACTCACCAGTGACCATCATGGGAAAAGCAGACTCCATCTGGGGAAATTAATTTAATTCTTTTCCAATCAAATCAGAGCAAGATAATGAGAAATAAAACTATATCTTAAAACAACGTCCCCCCACTTTTTCCTTCTTCCAAGGCTCAACTTCCCTCACAATTTTTGCTCCTTATTTCCCCTAAAGGCACAGGGGCAGGGGAAATAGGGCTGTGTTTAGTTCATCAGACATTGTTTCTGTTGCTTCTTTCTCCTCAGTGGGAGGATTCCTCACACTCTTCTCCTGCACCAGTGTGGGTCCCTTCCAAGGGAGACAACGTTCCAGGAACAGGCTGCTCCAGTGTGGTTCTCCACAGGGTCACAAGGTCTGCCAGAAAACCTGCATGGACTCCTCAGTCCATGGCCTCACAGGTCTTGCCAGATGCCTGCTCCAGCATGGGCTTACCACAGGCTCATAGCCTACTTTGGACATCTACTGCTTTGGACATCTCCTGTTTTGGTGCGGGCTCCTCCATGGGCTGCAAGTGGATATCTGCTCCATTGTGGACCTCCATGGGCTGCATGTGAATCTCAGCTCCTGTAACTGGAGCACCTCCTTCCCCTCTTCACTGACCTGAGTGTCTACGAGCCTGTTTCTCCCACACATTCACACTCCTCTCTCTTCAGGTTGCAATTTCTCCTGTGCAGTAACTTTTTCCTCTTGTTAAATCTGTTATCCCAAATGTACTACCATTGTCACTGATGTACTTGACCTTAGCCAGTGATGAGTCCATGTTGGAGCCAGCTGGCATTGGCTCTGTCAGACATGGGGGAAGCTTCCAGCAGCTTCTCACAGATGCCACCCTGTTATCTCCCCTGCTATCAAAATCTTGCCATGAAAAAACCAACTAATTGGCAGATCAATATTCCTTTAACTTCATCAAAACAGAGCAATCATGGACTAATTATAAATTAACATTAATAGAAATTTCAATTTCTGTATTTCAGAAATATATTTCTTGAATAAAGATGAAGGTGACCACCGTCATTATGTAGAGAACACAACAACCTCTGCGGCTGGGGAGCCTTTCTATTAGCAACCACATTTCCAAAAGCACTATAATACTCTCTTTTATTTGATTGTTACAAACATTATTGTCAATAACCTTTTATCTTTGGTCAGGCTGCATATTTTCAATCTGAAGAAAACTTAATTTGTGGAAATATTCAGCATATTTATTTGTATAATCATAGCATACAGACCAGTAAGATGTCCTAAAGAAGGCTGGTAAATATGAGGAAGATCCAGGGACATCTCAGACTGAACCTGAAGAGATTAGAGACTTGGTATCCCAGAAAAATCACCACTTTTAAGTCAGGATCAAATGTGTTGGAAAGGTAGAAAGTTCAGGGTATAGTAGTTGCAAAAATCCCTTATGCTTACCAAGAAAGCCCTATGCTACTATTTCCTTACTGTAGGGTCCAGAGGGTCTTAAATAACTACAAAGTCATGTAAACCATGACTTAAGACAGTTGCCCTACACCCATTTCACACAGTTACGATAAAGTTAACTTAAAAGTTATAGCGAGATTCCTTAAAAATGTGTGAAATATAGTATTTCTAAGTTCCAGCACCATATAAGCACAGTTACCAAGACTGTTTTGGTGAGAATGATGATACAATTACTACTTGCTTGAGAAAGTAGATAGTCTGCAAAAGTTTAGGTTCTTCCTTAGCACACTTTTATTGAGAGAAAAGAAGATTAAATACTGGTGCTCAAACCTGCAGCAATTCAAACTCCTCAGTAGCAAAGATAATCAAATAAAATGCAATGGGACAGAGTTTTTTCATACTTCACTAAAGGAAGAGAATCTTTCTTTAACACAATTATTCTATACCACTACATTTTTTTTGTGCCAAAACAGAAACTCAGCCTTGCTCAGCAGTGTAGCACCAGTGGAGGACTTCCAGAAAGCTTTCAGGAGTCAGACATAATAAACTCTATAGATTCTAGCCAAGACTGTAGCAGTGAAAGCTCCTCAAAAACATTGCAGTGCATCTGCCAAAGGTCTGGAACGTGAGTATAGGGAGGAAGGAGGGGAGAGCAACAGTGGCAATTACTGTATACCAGTGCTACCAGCAATGCTCAACTTGCTGTTGTGCCCAACATTGTGGAGGAGAGCTTTGGAAGCCTGAGTTTTGGATCAAGAGGAGGGCTGGAAGGTAGACCACAGAGTTAGTCTTGGCTTGGGAACCCTCAGTTCAAGAAAACCGTAAGAAACTGGAGAAAGTCTGTGCAGGGATGACAACTAGTTAGGACTTTATGTCACCTACAAGAAATTGGTGGTATAGGCTTATTAAGCCTTTTGAGGAGGAGGGCAAGGCATGTAAATTGTCTTGCCCTCTGAATCCATTTCTGATACCTGAATAAAATCTCAAGCGTGTTACAGAAGAAAGGAGCACTCACAGAACATTAATCAGATATTACCCAGTGGTCACAGCCTGCAGAGGGTGATTGGCCTAAGCAAATTTTTGATCCAAATTTTAAAATCAGTATTTCTAAGAAGTAGCATAGAAAGAAAAAGGGGTCTTTTTGAGTGTCGTCATCATCTTCCTTTGTTGATGGACTGTGAGTAATTAATGTGCTTTTGAACACCAGGACCCTATGGATTTATATACTTAAAGCAATGAGAAAGATGTTTTACAAAGTTCTTAGAAGACACTTGAATTCACTAAAATAGCTGTGATGCCGAGGGGTTTTTAGTTTTTGATTTTTCACATTTTGTAGGTTTTAGAAACACATTAGAAACACAGTAGTCTGTAGTGGTTTGTAGTGAGTTAACATTTAGAAGCTTACAGTATAAAATCCTCCCTATCCTCCCTATCTCTAACCCCTGCTCCAAGAACAGGCCGCTAAGTTTTGCCAGTTATTTAGTCTCTCTCTCAAGGTGCCAGATTAGAGGCTAACATAAACACAGAGCAGAGTGACCCGAAGCCCTGGAGGACGTCCAAAGACCTTTATGTACTGAAGAAGAGGAGGAAGAGGAAGAGGGAGGGTCCCAGCGACCCCAGACCCAATTCAAAAGGGGGTGGGAACTGGGAGGGGACAGAGGTGGAACTGGACATGTGGACTGTAGTGATTGGAGGAATCATATTATAAAAGCTATGGAAATCAAAGCTTAGACACATGCATGTCATCTTGTATTCCTGTGGGCACTTAGCCTGTTGTTAAAGGACCTTTACTTTTTACCTTACCCCATATCAACCTGGCTCGGAGTCCTGCTTTGTGGGAGGGAGAGGGCATTCACGGCAACAGCTGGGAGGGGATTTCTCCCCAGATTAAGTACCTTCTGTAAGCATGTATGTGTTCTGCCTACCTTTCCCTTTGCAGACTATTTTCTCATCACTATTTTTTTTGTTAGGGAATTTTCATGTTTATCAGTAAAAGGCAGTGTGATGAGCACAGAGTACACATTCTGCTCAAGGATTATGTAGATGCAAGTAGCTTCAGCAGCCCAGGATATGACAGTATTCTCAGTATTCCATTTTATTACATAATGAAGAGTCAATATTTGAGACTGACACTCAAAATTTGCAGAAGTTACCTGTTAACAGCAGTGGCAAAGTAAAGATACTGCTTCCAAGACAACACCAAAAATGTGCCACTTTTTTCTTCAACCACATTAAGACTCAACTGCGCAGCTGACTGATCACCAGTATTTGTGGATTTCTGTTGGGGCACGTTATTGTAAACATATATCAGTGAAAATTTGTGCTTCAGATTCCCCAAAAAAATATAGCATTCAAGTATCTAATTTAAAACCCAAGAGTCAGCTTGTGGTGAATTTCAGTTTAGGCATCTTCATTAACTTCTGTCACACATTTGAAGAAATCTGTGGCTGGTGAAAAAAGAAGGACTTTGATGTAAGTTCAATTGATCATTTAGAGAATATACATGAGATTGCATCTTTTATTTTGGTGCACAAGGTTAAAAGTTTCATTTCCATTGTAAGTCTTTAGATATACTCTTCAGGTTATGATCTAACTGAACTGATAAAGTGAAGCAATGACATTACACTCATTGTGTTACAGTTCCAAAACCAGAGATTCTTTCAAGGATATGACTTATAAAACTATTCATCCTCCTTTAAAATCCCAAAATATTTTCTATTGAGACTTGCAATGAGAGGGAAGAAGACCATCTTCTACCCAAAGCAGTGGAACTTAAGGTATCCAATTTTGCAGTTTTACCATCAATAACAACCCAGAACACTGGCTTGACAAGAGTCCTCTGTTCAGAGTACTACGTTTTTTTGTTAGACTTGACTCAGCCATTAAAAACAAACAAACAAAAAAAACCCACTCCCCAGAACAAAGGAAAGTGATTTTTAATAAAACATCCATTATGGCTCTTAAGGAGAAGACAGCCAATGCAAAATAAATTAAAAAAAAAAATACAGGTGCAATGCTGGTCCTCAGGAGACTGAGCAGATAAACCCACAGAAGTAGCTAATGTGTATTCTATGAAGATAAGTGTCTATCTGGGAAAGAAAAGTGATTTGTATCAGAGCATCCTTGTGAGAATTCAACTGCTAGATGTTAAAGCTAGAAGGAACAGTCTTTTCCCTTTTGTTTCTGGTAAGATAAACTGGTGTACCAAGCTTACCAGTGAGTAAGAACAAGAATTGCTTTGCCTGAATTTATCTACCTGGAAGTTAAATGACCAGTTTAAGGCAGCTATTTTTTAACTTTCCAGGTCAATAGGGCAAGATAGGCAGTACTGGAGAGTTATTCCTTTGTCCTTGTCAAAGTCCTAGGTAGAATAAATCTCCTGGAGAACCATGTATTTGCCTTTTTAGCAAACAGTGCAGAAGAGTAGCGTAAACTACACCATTTTAGATGGTACATATTAACTTGAGAACACAAGCAGATGGCAGAGAAGCCACAAACACATGTAATAACACCTACCCAAAATTCTCCTGGCCTCCACTGATTTGTAGCTCAGGGAATTCATGAGACAGAGACAGTGCTTTTGCATTTAATTGCTCACAATGTATTACTTTTCCATGCAGCTGGCTATGACAAATGCTGCTGTAAGTTCCCACAAGGGAAAGCATCACTTCCTCCTAGGTATTACCAGGAAAAATACCGACCAGAAAGGTCTTGTTTACTTCTTTCCTTCTTGTGATATTTAATACTTAGAAGCCTGTGTTTAGCCTGACTGCAACCCACTCCTTTTCACAGATCTAAAGTCATGTCATTCATTAGCATAAAAGTACAGGTGCAAGTAATTTATTCTTCTTTGCAATAAGACAAAACTGAGCTCCATCTCAGTTTTCTCTCATATAATAGTCTTCCTTATCCTCTTGGACTGGATGCCTCAGTCTCCGAATGACCATCTAACCTCTCTTGTGATTTGGTTTTTGTTTTTTTCTACAAATCTCCTGTGTCTCTCTTCATACCTTCCACTATCAAAATAATTTTAAATGGATTTTAAGCACATTAGTTATAGAGAACAGTTCTGTTCACTTACTGTCAGAGACAACCTGGCTCTAGTAGTACTTAACCATCCGTATTATCTTATATGTTCCACAAGACATCTAAACCTTAACCTCCTTCCCCAGTCTGAGCTACAGCGATGCCTGTATTGTAACGCGACTTAAAAGCACTACCTAATCCAGCACAAATTATTCTTAGTATACCTAGAGAGCACTGAGTCCAACTCAAAGTCAAGCCAAGCCAAGACTCTTCCATATAATTTTCTGATGATTAAAGCATTCAAAAACATGTAAGAGCTAAATTCTAATCCTTTTTCAGTCTCTGGAGGTTCTTATCTCCCAAAAGAATAACATTGCAAATACAAGTTTGCGCTCTTTCTGAAAATGGGTCATGGGGAAAAAATGAATGCAAAAAAAAGGAGCAGCAATGGTGGATCATTATTCTATAAAGCACTGGAAGGGGGGATTAGATCAATCAAACAAAATTTCTAGTACAACATCACTCAAATTGGTCAGCTACAGAAGATATTTTGAATATCATTTATCAATCCCACCATGTTGTCTAAAGGTAATATGCTATTTATTCAAAGCACAGAGAAAAAAATGTCTCCATAACCTCCTAAATTGTCTAAGATGTGCGTTGTCTTATTAACCCTCTGATACACTGTACTTCTGTGTTCAAGTGTGTGCATGAGTAAAAGAACATTTGATTAACTGTATGACAAGGACACAAACCCTAATATCCTAGCAATATGAAACTGTATTTCTAAGGTTATTTGTACAGCTTAATTCTGATTTTTGTCCGATATGTCGATTTATTTGTCACAGACTTGCTTTCAGTCTTACTTAGTGTGCAAGGTAGATGGAAATGGATGAAAGAATGGAGAGCACAAGAAACTACTGGTCAAAGAACAACTCCAGGAGACCTAGTGAACTCAACTACTTCCAGAGAGGCCTCAATCACCTGATAAAATCATAAATCAAGATTACAAAATACTTTGATTTCTATTACACACCTAATGTTCCCTACCCATATGACATACCATAAATAAAAGTAGGTGATATTACATATACCATCTTCTCAGAGGTCAGACTTGGATTCATGGATGGATGGTCTAAAAGTCAAACATAGAGATTTTTTCCAAACCCTAAGTTTTTCCCATCATGAAGGAAATAATATTGTGTGGAAATAATTTTCAAATGTATTGTGAGTTCTGAATATAGCTCTAAGACCTTGACATAAGCAAAAGTTCAAGATATTCTATTGTGTAGCATGTTAAGTGAGAAACTCATGAACATTCTAGCTTTCCAAGTAAAGTAGTGTGAAAAGGGGAAGTTGGGCATATTTAAATATCAGAATTTATAGATATACCAACATCAGCAGACAGTGTTTGACTGTATACAGCATCCTGGAGCATTCATCTATCTAGAGCTTTTTATTTGTCCATTTTCCATAGAGAAGGCTGTCTGTTTACAATGGAAATTCAGCCAATTGCCTATAGTAAGTAATTGATGAAGCACTTGAAGAGTCTGTCAGAACACATTGTAAGAAACTACTTGAAAATTTTGCTCTATTATTTGTATATTTTGATCAGTGTGTTCGTTCAATTTAAAAGTATCTTGATGAATTCTTCTGAAGTTCATAATGATTTTCTAGTTGCCAAGTAATTCTGTAAAGGACATATGGTCAAATACTGTACATTTACTCTCTAAGTAAGGCAAAGAAGGGTTATCTGCTAGTGACAGGAGAGATACAGGATTGTTTTCCTTCCAAGCCAGAGGCATTCTGAGCTTGCTTCCTTATTCCTTCCTTAATAAATAATTAAATAAATTCTGTATGTATTTAGTTGATAATTGTCTCTCTTTAGAGAGACAGAGATATAGACAGCTGGACATATATAGATCCCTCTATGTAAAATAGACTACCTACTGAACTTTCCCTTGGCAGACAGTAACATGAGCAAAGATGTGTCAAAACTGATTTCCCCAAACCTTGGAGTCTTACTTAGGCAGCTGATACATTCTGATCATTTCCCAGTCCCTCTACCACAGCTGCCTACATTTTGTCTTGACCTTCTGCTCCACCTGTTTGTTGTACCTTCATATCATACCCAGATTTGCAGTTAAAGCAATTATTTCAAGGGTAAGATGTTGCACTGTCATGTGTGATAGCTGTTCTCTCCTGTTAGAACAACAGAATAAGGCTGTTAAAACCTACCGCAATTCAACAAAATAAATTCAATTGTTCCTTTATTCCTTTTGTTCACATATAATTTTATGTCACTTTTCTCACTAGAATTCCCAACAATGCAGTAAGCAACATGACTATGCATATTTTTTTCTGTCTTTCCGTTATCTCCCAAAGGAAAAGTTTTGAATATACTTATGGTGATTTGCTCTCTCTTATAGCAGATAGTAATGGGTTTGTTGTCTGTACTTCATAAGGAAGGGAGTTTTTTTCTATTTGTGTGCTTCCTTATTTATTTCCCTCCCCAGAATTTGACAGCTGAATTTGCATATTACAAGGTGATCTTTTGCACTAGAGGATCAAGTCTCTTATAGAATGACTACCATTCACACCTTCAAAGTAGTCTTAAAATACACATAGATCCAACCAAACCTTAGAACTTTAATCTGCTTTTAACATTTTTGGGAGGACAGCAGCCACAGGTGGACTGAGCACCAGTAACTGTGCAGTGTCTTTTAAATGTTGGAGGCTCTATGTCCAGTTATATCACATTATTATGGTCAAGATGAAAAGTAAATAAAGATGTGAACAACTGATAACACATACCACAGATGAGCAGACACAGGAGTTACCTAGCAACTGGAGAGAAAGTTTTGCTTGTGCTGGGCTGGAACTTCACTAGAGCACTCAGAGATTATGGAGCAAACTGACATGTCGATGAATTGCTGATAAGTACCTGCAAACAAAAATCTGAAAAAGGCCAAGGAGTTGCAAAATTTCCTGAGTGCTTTCTTCTCTCTAGTAGCATCAGTGCCATCTTACTTGAGTTTTTAGTATTTATTACTTGCTGATGTCTTTTAAGCATGAGACTGTTTTGGAGGTTTGCTGCATTACCACAGTGAAGGACATGTCATGAACTGCATATTACTCCATAATTTTGGACAGTCCATTCAACATCTAGATGCTTATCTAGGGCCTGCTGGGAAGAATAGATAATTATAGCACTTCTAGACTAGTTGAATTAGTATCCAGCCTTGCCAAACTGCGGTTATAGATGGGGCCACATGCACACCTGCAGTGCATTGTAAGCCATTGCTTTTTATTTCATCTTTTCTTCAGGAGAAATAGGCCTGGAAGGGATCTAGATAATTGCATCTTGCCAGTCTTATCTTGTAACCTCATCACATAATCCTGTTATCAAGTTCCCTCCGAAAATGGTTTCTCGCTTCAACCACTTTTATGAGATGGCTGCTCAGGCATCGCATTGGTGGTTAGGAATACTTTAATATGCAACTTAATTTGCTCATGGCAAGTTTATACAATTTTGTTGTTGTGACAATATCAGTTTATACAGACATTTCACCTCTTTATGTCTGCTATAACCCTGTGCTTAACAATCAATGCCTTTATCTTTGTTTTCAATCTGAACACATACCGTCTTTCAGGAGGCCAACTGTTCACTGCTGTTGCTCAGTCATTGCTCAGTCATTTTTCCTCTCCTTCAAAAGCTCCTTGTACCTGAGCCCCTGAGACATTTCCTTGGCTCATTGGCACAGCCTTTCTCAATTTTCTCAGGGTACTTTTCCAGTACCTGATCCAATACCCACATTCCTCAAAAGGGAGTTGCTGCCTTCTGGTGATTGCCGTTGTCATACCAATTCATGCAATAAGGCACAAGTTCAAATAAAAAGGTACTTGTAAGTGAGCAGGATTAAACCAATTTTGGTTTTGTTTGGTAGGACCCCACAGAAGACACAGTCTTTTGGCAGTGTACCATACAACACAACTCTGTAGGGAGTTAAATTTTGGTGAAATCTTATGCTGTGAATTTAACATTTTGAATATCAACGACTAGAGAAAACTGTTCCATTTAAAAGTTTCTTAGTCAAGCACCATAGAACATACTAAGTTTTTCTAACACTGAAGTAAATCTACTAATTTCCCAAAAGCCATCAGGCCTATGTCATTTCATTGCCATTGCTGAAAAATGATGTAACTACAGATTAACAAATCTTTGGATGTTAGAGCAGATTCACGATTTTTGTTACAGTTTTCTCTGATTCATGACTAGAGCAGACGTAATATTCTAGATAAGCTTTCTCCTACCCTGACGGTAAACCTGGGACTAAAATTTGCTGTGCCCAAAGACTTCACACTAAGGCATCAAAGGTTCAGAACCAGAATATGGCTCTACTGTATACAGCCAATACCCAGGACTCCTCGCCCAGGAAGAGTAAAAATAGTAAAAAGGGACCTTTTCATCAATGGAATATTTGCAATTACCTAAACCTTGTCTTTGTTTACACCAGCAGGTGTCCCTGCCTGCAGTATTTTCTGGTGCAGTAGGAGACTAATGCTCTGAATAGAAGTGGGGCAAGCTGCTAACCAGAGCAGCCCCTCAAGGCATCTGCCACCTGCTGCCTCCTCCAAGGAGCTCTTCTGATTAGTTTACTAATGTATTCACCTCCTGCATATGCATTATGACTGAAGCTAATGGCACTATTTTCCACGGAGATGACAGGCAGAATTGGGCCCAGAACCACCACATTAGTTCTATTGTGGGTGTCATATTAGCACATAGTGACTACCTTGTCTAAACTGATTAGCTAGATTTGGGTTGGTGTGGAACAAGTTTTTTTAACCTCAGTGACCTAAAACTCACTCATGCCATGGTAATGGGTCTGCTAGGCTTGCTCCTACTGCTGTGTGGCTTTCTCATAGCTCTTTCCCTGAAAACACAGAGATATTCCATAGTAATCAGGTCTGCACTGTGGATATAAAATTACCTGCTTACTATTCTCACGTATTTATTAAACAAATTAGTCCACCTCTGCATGCTTAGCATGGTAGAAAAATTTTAAATTATAATAGCAAATGCATGTTGGACAACTTTTAGTTAGACTGTATTTTTTAAGAGACATGAAGGAAAAGTTTTACTCTTTGTAATTTTTTTTCCAGAGTGTAATGACCTATTTATAGGCCAGTGCTGTAAGCAAAGTATAAATGGGAAGATATGCTGTCAGAATATTTCTCTGTCTAAATAACATTATTGGGAGCCAGAGGAGTAATAATGTAGGAAATCAATTGGGAAATTTTGTAAAAAGTGATTCTCATAAAAGTTCTTCAGAAAATGTATGAACCTGCTGTATTCCTTTCTTTTACAAGCATTCAGCCTCAACAGTTATCACATTTTCAGCTGAGGGACTTTGGGCAATTCGCTCGGAGAGAAAACAGTCATTTAAATAAATAAAGTAAAATAAATCTGTACCAACTCACTGTACTCAGAGACACAGGTAGCTCTTCCTTTCCCAAGGTGCTAGACATTTGTGCCTTGTGTAATAATGAAGAAACAAAAAGTTAAAGTATAAAAAAGAAAGAAATTATAAACTAAAATGAGGACTACTGGAAACAAGTCAGTCCTGATGAAAATTAAATATTATCCTGTTGGATATGGCATAGCAACATGCATTATTGCCTAGTCTCACTTTGGACTTCTAATAAACAAAGGAAAATGCAGTATAATTAGTAGTGTTCAACACTGACTGTAGTCACAATCTTTTTGGCATACAGGAATATTCCTCCCCTTATCACTCTCACAGTTGGCATTAACTGCAGTGGAGTCTTTTTATCTGACTTGCTCGCATTTTTGGCATAATAACAAATGTTAATCAACTAAAATCAAAGATATCCACAACCCAAGTAAAAAGTAAAAGAAAAAAAAAAGCTTTTCCTAATGGGAATAGTAGCTAGGCATAGAAAAGACAGCAACAATATTAAAGGTTGCCCAACTGCAAAGCAAGGTATGCTGACAGGGAAGGAAAAGTGAAAAGGAAGAAATGAAGAAAATAGACAAATATGAAGATGTAAAGTCAAGTCAGTTCATCCTGATGATAGCTGATACCAGATTACAGCAGCTTTGCCAGCATTCAGCCTATATCGGTTTTCATGAATCTATTGGGGTCCAGCTAGAATAGGCTTTAATATGGCACAATTTGTGTCAGATCTTCCCTTCATGAGACAAAAAATGGTTTCTTAGCAAGCCTTGTGGCAAAGAAATTAGATTTTTAAATAAATATGAAAGGGTTTTTCATGCAGGTGTTTTCTATGTCAAAGGCCTTGTTGACAAAAGGAAAAAACCCAAAACTTGGACTTTTGACTTGAATTTTTACTTTTAATTATCTTTTCATTTTGCTCTGGAGATTAAAAAAAGGAGAAGGGTCAATTTTAAAACTTACTTTTTATTTGTAAGTATAAGAGAAAGAACAACTTAAACAAACATACAGACAAGTTCCGCCATACTCTACAGTACACGTTGCCAACTCTTTCATAGTATTTAGTACTTTTCTACTTTTCTTGTGAAACTCAGCATCAATATGAGGCAATGTGTGAGAATGTAACCTTTCATTTTCATATATTGCCATATTTTTTTAGCCTTAATTCTGCAAAGTAAAGGTAAAAACATACGAAGCAGCACACATATGGGCTTAATACCTTTTACATTCTTTTTTTTTCTTTTTTTTTTTTTAAATCTTACAGTTTCTTAAAATTCACCTCATAACTACAGGGTCTGGGCTTGTGGTTTGATGTCTTTTGCTGGTGGACAATGTTGAAATGATGACATTTCAGATAGAGAGAAAACTTCTCAATAACTTTATTTCACAATATAAGCCACCAGAGAAACTGATGAATGGTAGATGTTGCATTTGCCTTCTTTGAATAGGGACATTTTCATCAAAGATTGCAAAAGTGACAATTCGGGCAATCTTGGTCATCTTTTTAATGTGATAGTGAGAAACACAGAAGAATGGGAACAGCAAACACCACACAGAGATCTGAAGACAAAGCCGAATGGTTCAGCCACAATGAGAAACATGAAGGAGGAAAATTCCCATTGTGTTTTCCTCTATCTCTTAATGACCACCCTGGCCCGCTACTTACATGAGCCTTGGCTCTCGGGTGAAGCAGCAGTGTTAGGATGATGCAGCTGCGTACACCAGGGGCTGCTGCTTTGGCTCATCTCCTCTCTGTTTCTTTGCCGTTCTGCAGGCACCAGATGTGTTTCTGTCTCCACGGGAGGAAGGTAATCACCAGCAGCTGTTTCAAGCACAAGGAGACAGAGATTTGTTTATTGGTGCTAGTCCATAGGCGATACGATAACTTATTGGATGTGTTATTCTTTTCTGCAGAAACAGAGTTTCCACAGTGGAGAGTGAACTTAACGTTTCTATTTTGATCAACAGAGTTTCTAAAGCAGAAGCCTACATGCTGCATGTCACACACTCTAAAGAAGGAAATTCATTCTTTTAGGCTGTGTCAAGAATAACGTGTCTCAGCTAATCAAGTCCTTTCTTGATACTCATATATAACAAAAGGAAATAATTCTCATCAGCAAAATTCAGTAAATTTGAGCCCTGAAGTTCAGGCAAGAACACAGGTGAAAGGCTGCAGTTTAACTAAAATAATTTAACCAGTATTCCTTTCACTAATTCACCTTCATAATGATTGTATTCAATGATCTTGGAGGTCTTTTCTTACTTTAATTGTAGGGAAATGTATCACATATGAAGAATGGAGAGAATATTGTCAGAAATGGATGGAAGAAAATAGAAAAGAAGCAGAACTGATGGGAATAGGGATATACAGTAGATTTGAAGCTCTGGAAGTTTGAGAGTTGAATGTTCCAGATTTTATATGAGTTTTTGGGTTTGTATCCTCCCCGCAGTTTCCACACCCCATGTTCATTCCCCTCCCCGTGTGTTCCCCCTCCGGTTTGTCCCTAATACTGCACTGCTGAGGCACTGGGGCCATCTCCCGAGCACAGCCCCTGCCGTGTGCTGCCCGGCGGAATCATCCCTGCACCGCTGCAGGCACAGCCACTGGAAATGCACCTGCCCCTTCCACCCATCCTGCCCCAATCCCTGAGTCCCTATTGGTTAATCTGTTGTCGCTTGATGAGTGTTTCCCCATTGGCTATTCGGTTTATCAGTTAACCACTCTGACCCTTCCCTCAACCAATCATGTCCAAGTTCCAAAGCCCTCCCCTCAGATTTCCTTCCTCTTTCCAGGACTCTGTTCTTATTTGATGTTTAATGGTTACTGACATACTGTTCATCCAATCCCTTTTAAGTTTCCACCCCAGTACCTCCTCTAACTGACATTTTATGTCAGTTCCTTCATTAATAAAGTGGTTTTTTGGTTTACTCTCTCACTGAGTGTGGTGGGTTTCCTTGGGAGCTGATTCCCCTCGGTCAATCACCATTACTTAATTATTCTATTATTCAGTACATTTCAGAGACACTTTCACTGTGGTTGTCTGACATATTGAAATGCATGAGCTAAATTTTTAGATCTTAACTAAATGGAGAGGCTTGTTTTCTACTAATTTGTTTTGGAAATCTCTCCAGCACACTGAGTCTCCCTAACTTTTATTTTGAAGGCTCCATGATATTTTCAGATATTCCTCATCAAAAGAAATATGGGAGAGAGGTACTTAGGTAGAAATCCAGCTGGCTCAATCAGAACCCCTCAGTACAGTGGGAGAGCCAGTGAGATTTTTCTCTTCTATCACTTAGAATCTTTTGAAGAACATAATCAAAATGTAAAACCTGAGCCTATTTCCAAATATCTCATTGGGAGAAAAGGAGATTTAGTGGGGTAATATTGGAAATAGCTCTTAGAAACAATAACCACCTGTTCCAGCTGAATGAACAGTCCCAAACAGAGAGACAGAAGATAAATAACACATAAAAAGAATAATTATAATAATGAAAATATTATAATTGTTATTATGATGATGATTATATTTTTATTATTGTTATCATTATTGTTATTATAGCTGTTGGAGGAAAAAACTGAAGAGTAAGATAGGAGAAACTTTGAAATAGAATGAGAAATAGGGTCTTCTTTTACCCTTTGGCCAAAAACAAGTCTTTAAAGTCAGTTCATAATTGCACTGGCAACCAGTGGAGAATCTTGCATATGTCAATACCAATGAGCGATTGTCAATATCTCTGATCAGCAACATTTTGCATCATTTGTAACCTGTATACTGAGTCTAAAGGGAGACTTCTAAGTAAATCATTACAGCCCATTGTAAATGCAGGAACCGGTTTCTCTTAAAACGCTTTAGTAACACTTCATTAATTATATTGAACCTGCAGACCGAAATTCTTCTCGCCTATATTCATCACCTACCATGACCAGTTGTCTATATGTTGCCTAAGACACCAGTATATCAAGCCAAGTAGGCAAACTGTACCCCATGGGTCTTAGAAGAGAGATAGAGGGGTACAGTTTTTGCTGGTGTCAGCAGTTCAGACACAGCTGAATGTGGCATTTGATAGAAAGAGAAACAAAGCAAGAAAAGGTTAGCAAATACTTTGGCTATTAAAGGCACCCACTTTGTCTTTTCAGGCATTTCCCAGAGGCTGACTCAAAATCTCCTTTATTGGTTATTCACAGCTATTCACCAAGCAGTTCCCTGTCTGCACCTAATTGCACTGGATTTTTTGTAAGCTGAGTCTTTTGTTCAGGTGGTAAGGGTAGAACACATGCTCCCTACCTTTGTTTTCTTTGATGGGAATCAAGTTACTGATCTTCAGATACTCGGGGTTACAGTATCCTGTCTGCTTCTGCTAAAGATGCTTGGAAAGCACTTAAAAATACAAATGAACAGATCAATGGATTTTACTGTGGAGAAAAACAGCCTCCAAAAAGCTCTTTGCTTATAGAGTTATTGAGACAAACATTTGCACAGTAGTTAGACCTCCTCTATGGTTCCTGTGCATATTTCAGTTTCTTCTCTGCAGACTGCCACACGAAGTGGATCTGTTAGAGTAAAAGCATTGGAAAAGGAAGGCAGCAGAATAGTGTTGCAGTTTTCTACCAAAACTGCCATGACTCCCAGAAGCAATTTTGTGCTTGTCATTAGAGCTGGTTTCTAAGTGGACCCAGTCCCATTTGCGCCTTTCTTTATGCTTGAGTATTCCTCCATGGTAAGCCAATTGGCTCCCTCCAGATCCCAGCCTGGGCATGAACACTCTACACAGAAACATTGTGGGAACCGTGAGGGACCTTATCTGGACTTTGTCACTGTGTCCTGTGAGAATATTACAGCATCAGTGACTCTTCAGGCCTGGACCCGTTGCTTCCCAGACTAGGCAGCATGAAAGGATTCTCGACTGAAAACACAAGGAATCATAAAATCATAGAATATTTAGGCTGGAAAGGACCTTTAAGATCATCGAGTCCAACCATTAACCAAGTCCATCACTAAAGCACAGAATCACAGAATGGTTTGGTTGGAAGAGCCCTTAAAAATCATCTTGTTGCACCCCACTCACCATGGACATGGACAACTTCCACTAGACCAGGTTTCTCAGAGCTCCATCCAACCTGGCCTTGAACACTTCCTGGGATGGTGCATCCACATCTTCTCTGGGTAATTTGTTCCATGACCTCACCACCCTCACAGGGAAGAATTTCTAATATCTAGTCTAACTTGCCCCCTTTACATTTGAAGCCATTCCCTAAGGACCATATCTATACTTCACTTAAATACCTTCAGGGATGGTAACTCTGGTGCTGCCCTGGGGAGCCTCTTGCAATGCTTGAAAACCCTTTCAGTGAAGAAATTTCTCCTAATATCCAATTTAAACATAAAATATAAATTCAGGAGGACTCTAACCAGATGCAGTGCTTCAGCCAGAAGAAATAGCTTCCAGATCACAGTCTAATTATCTGAAATAAAATGACAGAACACATTACCATTTTTTTAACACCCACATTACATATTATTCTTCATACAGTTGTATGAGTAGAGCTTTCAAACCACTTTTCTTTTAATCTCCAGTATTCTCTCTTCATCATCACATTAGCCTGTGTTTTCCTAATACCTGCACCAACATTAGTCAAACCTGGCAGGATCCCATACGGAGCTTTAGAGAACACTATTTTTTGCCCTCTGTGCATACATTAGTGTTACTCTTTAAAGATGCAGCCCTTTGTCCTTTTAATGAAGAATAAAACTCATTTCCAAGCATCCCAATAAGATTATCTCGAATAATAGAAATCCAATTCACTCAGGCTGTTTGAAGTCTCACTTGGGCTCCTGGGTGGTATCCCCCATGATTAAATATACTGCTTTAAACAACTTTCAAATACCTGTGTAGCATCCAGAGCTAAAGATGTTTCTAAGAATGCAGGTAACATCAACCCCCTAACATCAACAGCATTTAAAGGAGGAAACAGGGATGAGGAATATCCACACTTGACACACTTCGCCTCACAGCTGGGGAGCACCTCAGCCTGGTCAGTTCACTCACATCCCCTCTGCAACCTTAACACAAGATTTTGAGCCTGCCTGCACTAAGATAGGAAAATTGAAGCAGACTGTTCAGTTTGTCAGTGAATTACAGAGCCCTTTCATCCTTCAGGTCTTGCTGTCCCCTTGCCACTGTCAGTGCCTTTTCTTCCTTTACTTCTTAATGCAGGACTTCTATCGAGATGAGCTGTAATTACTTAGGCAGCTGCCCCTATCCTGCTATGGCCTTCAGGCATCTTTCCTGGCTTCCACAGCTATCTTCTTTGGTTCCCACTGCTAACTTCCCTTTAAAAACTGTTTTCTCTAGCTGTCTTTAAATATAACTAATTTCTTTCATGCTCTAAATGCTCAAAAACTACTGCCTTGCCTCCAGCTTCCAACTTTATTTTCCTTTACACTGTTGTATCCTCTTGGGGAATTTTACTGGTTCCAAAACCCATGAATTTCAATTTACCATATTTTTAAGCGTTCTTTTAAACCCACTCACCTTACTAAAAAAAGGCTTAAGTATTAGACCATGTTATCACTCACTTTTGAGAGAGGATTGAGGGAAGAATTAGTTGAACTGGAAGTTAGGCTCTTAATACATGTCAAAAAAGCTCAAACTTTTCCTATCTCTGAGCCTTAGGCAAAAGGAGATTTAAGGAGAGCACAGAAAGCACCAACCTGTTTTGTCTTGCATCTGTCTTGTTCAGGTCAACTGTGCAGTCTGAAAACATGTACAGACCCTGAGAGAACATTCAAAACATGAAGAAGCCTCTATAAAAATATTATTTTCCAGTGTTGGTATTCCCATACTTTTCAAGACAGTCAAACCTTAAGATATATATAAAAATCCTGGCAGACTTCTAGGTTCCCACAGTTTAGCTCTTGTTTAATCAGAAATACTCCCTGCAATCCAGAAAGCAAAAATTTAAAAAGTGACTCACTAATCTGACTGTCCTATTTTCACTCTAATTTGAAAAAGAAAATGTGATGAAAAAATGAACTACTTCAGTAAAAACCACTAAAGAGCAGAAAAGTTACCAGC
>VWZD01007228.1:27017-63522 GCA_013396695.1 Sakesphorus luctuosus | reverse complement strand
AAAAAAAAAAAAAAAAAAAAAAAGGAAAGTAAGGACTGTTAAGAACCTTTAAAAAAATCCCCCCAAAATAACAGTGCTCTGTGATACAGTAAAAAGTGAAAAAAATACCAGGCCCTGAAGCTACATTTGCTCCCTTGGAGGTATAGAAAAATAATGAAGAAAAACTGTTCAGATTCAGCAAGATTCGAATGGTTTTGATGACTGGACCTGTAGGGAACAAAAGTACCCCACAGGTACTTTGTGAAATAATTATTATTGAGCCAAAGGAAAAGTATGTAAGATATTGGAAGAAATGGCTTGATTGTTCAGTTCAATGACAAATATGGTATTTGACAAAAATGGCTCAATTGTTCAGTGCAACAACAAAAATCGTATTTGGGGCTAATGGAGAAAAGAAAATCTCCAAAATCAACAAAAGTTAGATGTTATATTTGGTTTTATCACCAAAGAAGAATCCAAAGAAAAAATGCTGAGAAAGTTAGTGCTGCTCAGCCCCAACCAGAAATACTGTATTCAGTGCCCATTAAGGATGAAAATAGTAATACCATAGGAAGAGTGCAGGCAAAAATGGTATCTGGTCTAAAATAGTTTGACTGACTTGTTTGGTTGGGAGGTAGCAGTAGGAAAATGGAAAGTTTGATGTATTATGGCAGATCAGAAAATCTGAAAGAGTGATACCTTATAGAAAGTCACATTTTGCATGGTCAGATGGATTGATGCAGGAAAGAATGCAGCACTGAAATGCCAATAAAAATTGTATATTTATATCAGAAACAAAATAGTTCTTTTCTTCTTTTTAGTCTAGTTTGTTTTACTCTTAGACAACTTCAAAAAATATGAATTAACTTTTAGGGCTTAAATATATGGTTCCCAATTAGATATAGTTAAAAATGAAAGAAATACAACCCTTCATAACTCAGTATCTTCTTGATTCTGTTTAATTAGCTATATATTGGCAATGAACCAGAGCTTTGCTGCAGTTAGGTTGTTGAAAATTGTCCCATCTCTGCTGAAGTCAATGGGATGATGCCTTTTACCATTTCCACTGAAGAGTTGTCTCCCCTTCTCTCTCTGCTGTGGTTGCCTATGATGCTGACATGCCAAAGTATGTGTTTCCTGAGACGTGCCCAAGGGTCACTGTTTCTTGCTCACAGATTGTGTGACACAGTCGGCTCTACTGACTTGCTCCTGCTGCTTATGCTTCCTCTGATCACACTCCATACATCCTTTGCCCCAATGAAATTCTCTTTGATTCAGTCATTTGTCTTTGGTTTCACAAACCAATCCACTGCAGAACAAAACTTTGTAAATTGATAAGGTGCTCTCAAACAACTATGACTCTTAATCATCTTCATCATCAGGCCTCTAGGTCTGTGGCTGCACGTTCTGAAACATGCTTGCTATTGCTTTGTCATTTATACTGAAACACACAGGCTTGCAGAAACTGCTTTTTATTTACGAACCCTAATTCCTTGTGCTGGACACCTTAACATCATACTGTGATTGCTTTCATTTCATGGCAAATAAATCTAGACTCTGCCACTTGTTTACTCTTGTACTTTCTTTTTATAACTCAGTATACAGCTTCTAATTAGATCATTGCTAGTTAATACTATCATTTGGACAGCACAGCTTTGATATGACCTTGAGATAACCACTGTCAATTTATTGCGACCACCTTGTTTTGGACTATTTATCCACACCTTGACTCAGTCCTTAATTAGTTCATATACATAATTATTCAAATGCATTCAAGTTAACTATATTTTACAGGTGAGTGATGGGATGATGTAGTTTCACCAGCCAGCTTTTTTCTTATTACACCAGGCTCAGTAGATGACTGTCTGTGTACACATAAATACGAGATCAAACTACGCCAGAAACTGACACCCAGAAATACATAGGTTTTATAGAAGCAGTAAAACTTCATTATGTGCCAAATATTATTTCTAGTTTTAATTAGAGAAATGATACTTTGTGAGACAAGTGGCTGCATGAGAGGGACAGGTGTAGAGACATACAGTCATTTCACCCATAATAGACAAGTTGTTTATGCGCAGGACACAGGACATAGGGTGAGTTGACAAGGGAATTTCTGCAGTGCTGCTGGTGGGAAACATGCTTTCTAATGCACCCCCTGGTTTGAAGATCATGCCACTATGTCTCCTTCAGTCCCTAGACCCTGGCACTTCCGCAGCAAAATTCTAGTACAGAAAAAAAGGAAATAATGCTAATACATGAGGTTGTCTGGGAAGCCAGAAGTCTGAGCTTTCTCTTCACCTTCTGCAATTTCAAAAGGTCTGAGATTCCTCTATATAGTAGAAGTTCAAGCAACTTTATTTCCACAATTATTTAATTTATTTCTAATTGACTACGGTATTGCATGTGCGAGAAGTGTGGAACTAATTATCTTTCTTAAATATGATTGACTTAATTTAGTTTCCCTGTCATGACAGAATTCTTCACTAGGAACACTGTAAAACTAGAGCTGTGGTTACAGTTAATTTTTCACATTGATGGCCAAGGAAAAGATTCAAAAACTTACCTTCTATCAAAATTAAACAAGACTTTCTGTTGTCATGCCAAATCAAAATACTCTAAAGAAATATTTGAGGGGAATTTTCTGTATACATGAGTAACTATGTCACTGCTTTTTTTTTTTGCTTTTTTTTTCATGTAACTTTTTGTCTCATTCATCACTCATGTGATAAAGACACTAATTTTCTATTTGGTTTTTATTCTGCTGGCATCAGCTCAAATGTTCTGGCTATAGCTACACCAGTGGAAAGAGCTCATGTCCATTTTCTGATCTTGGGTTTAAAAGATGCAGAATGCTGCTCTCACTCAGATCAAGTGTTTTACCTGCCAAAATAAGGATCCACAAAGTCTGTACTGAGGGTAGTCCCTAGGACAAGTCCTAAAGCTTGGTCAGGGAGAGTACTGGCCAAAAAATTGTCAAGTACCATGACAGAAATTGAGTTCTTTTGGTGGTCCTGGGACACCGGATCACGCTGGCCTTGTTTAACTTGCGCTTATGTAGAGAGACTCTGTAAATACATCCTCTGGAGGTTATGTGTTATTCAGCTGTAAATAGACAAGTTGAAAAGATAAATGTTGCCTTGCTAAGCAAATATGAAGTAGTCAGATTTATTCAGAGGAAAGTCTGAGTATTTGGTTCATATATAACTCTCTCAAGCATTTAGGACAAAGCTTTTCCTAAGTAGCATTGTCTGCCTTCAATATTTTTTGCTGCTGCCGAGAAGTTGATCTATTCTAAAAAGCCACTGCAGATGCTTACTACATAGGTAGGGAAGGATCTTCAATCTTGTTCTTAATTACTGTGGCTCAAATTGATTTGACCTGAACTCTCTTTGCCTTTCAAGCAGAGCAGGATCCACAGGCAACCTCCCCAGCTTTTTGAACTAACATGCTGACTGACAAATAAGTAATTGTAAGGAGCTGATTTATTGCCCAGCCAGACACAGCTGGATGTAAAATATTAATTTTTAATGTAAGAAACAATTTCCATTTCTTTTACCCATAAAATCCAATAAATTAATCCAAGCACTTAGAAATAATTGATATTTCACGAGGGAGAGGGTTCTTTTTTACCACTTACAAATGTGGCCCTTTTAAAACCAAATGCTTTAAAGAGAAGATGTTTTTGAACTTCAAGGCTATGTATATATCTCAGGGCTCTGCTGACATCAAAATAAGCCATAAAAGCAAAAAGCAAGAGTATTTTATTATGCCACTAGGACCCCAAAATATAGCCTTGCCCAAGTTTTATTTTTATCTTATATAATACATTGTTCCTATGACAAATTACAAGCTGCCATCCTTCCAAATCCTTCTTGTAACTCTTTTTCACTTTCCAGTTCCCTAATTCTTCTGAAATCTTGCCATAGTAAGAAAGAACAATAACGAAGGGATCCTGGATGCACATATGACTGGCAGTAGACTCCCGACATTTTAACTCCAAGAACTCTCTTCTTCACTTGAAGAACGAAAAAGGTTATCAACTGCTAATTACAATAAAAAATGTCCATCTCAAAGGTTAATTCAGCTCTAGCACCAGTTACTCAGGAAGGCTCTGCTTTCATCACCATTGCAAGCATTTAAAAAACATCTGGAAGAATCTAAGTAAACATATGTCTAGATGAGTTTCACTATACTTGATTTTCATTAAGAAGTGGACCACTGTCACTCCCACAGTTATGTTTTACGGTTCTATTACACAAATATTTAATCTGACTTCATTACCAGTTGACAGATATTCATATGACAAATCCCCTGACTGAATCCCTCAGGAGTTTCTTCTCCTCAAACACTGAATAACTTCATGTTTCTGTACCTAAACAAAATAGACTAAGGACAGTGTTTTAACACTGAGATATAGTGTGACACAGCTCACCTTCAAACAACTAAACTTTCCAACCCTGACCAAAACAGAAGAGATTACCCCCAAAGTAGACACTGGAAATTATTCTTGGCTCGAGCTAACGCCCTGACTGTACTTTGGCAGTGTTTGCTGTTGTGCTAACAGACATCAGCTGAATCTATGTCATGGAGTTTATTATCATAGAATCATTAAAGTTAGAAAAGACGTCTAAGATCACCACTACCCTAAGCAGCCTGTTCCAAATTCTGATCAGCCTTTCAGTGCTTTCAGTTTGCTCAGAATTTAGCAGGGTGGCTGATCATATACAAGGTCTCAGGTTTGTGCCTGGTTCTGTTTAACTTGCCAGTAAAGATATAGCCCATGATTTGCTTTCCCTGCCCAGAAACGGGGGCAGAGCTCTAGAAGAGAGATAGTGGTAGGAAAACTTGGAATTTACTCCATAGTAAATAGACACAAAAACACAAGTAAGGCAGGGAAGATTTTATGTGAACGCTGTGGATCATACCTATATGTCTATATCCTACCACGGTGGTGATCTGAAAGAGTAAAATCTGATTTTCCTTAGGTAAATATTTGTAAGGTTCTAACATAGGCTTTCAAAGCTGCCTATTATTTCCATTGTGATCATTAGCACTTCATAAAATCAGAAAGCAACTGATTTCTTAGAATTCTGAAAACATCTTCTCACTTTGTATTCTAAAACCCTTTTACCTTTGGCCATGATTTCACTTTTACTTTTAGAAAAGAAGTACAGACATGGCAGAGAAACTCTCTGCTTTTATTGGACTGAATGTAACATAAGTGGTTGAAAAAAATCCTTTCATGGTACTCTGATTTGCTCTGATTTTAATTTTCTGTTGAGATTTGTGTTACAGCAGTCAATGAAGATGGCTGTTCAATGCACATCCCTTTCTGTTTATACATAGATGTAGGATGCCATGGCCCAAAGTGTTCATATTAACTAAACCCGCAGGACAGGCAAAGTCTTATTATTAGCATTCCCATTTTCACATGAGAAAAACTTGTTATTTTCCAAGATCAAAGAGGAAGTCCATGATGAACTAGGGAAGAAGTGCAAATCTTTTGAGCCTCAGCTCAGTGCCTTCACAAAAGACCTTTTCCCCACAGAGGGAAAAATGACAAAACCTTTAAGAATATTACTAGCACATCTGAAATCTCTTTAGCCCTGACTTCATTACTCCTCTGTAAGTCCCTGAAATCTGTTGGACTGATAGTGTCTAGGGAGCCTGTGAAGCAAAGACTATATTAATGGTTATAGAAACCTGTTCAATTTTTCATTTACTTGTCTGTACCTCACACCACTTCTAGGGGCCTGACGTAAGTATAGAATCTTAATTGGTTTAAACCATCCCAGTTCCATTAATTGACATGGTACTACACCCCATCAAGGACCTATCTCCCACATCTCAGGTCAAAACATTGATCCTTGATTGGTTTTCCTTGGCACCGCTGATGATCATATAAGTAAAAATAATAATAATGCACCCAAATCAACTACTGATCCCAAAGGGATTTCCTCAATTTCTTCATTAAATCTTTGCTGAATAGTGCCATGTGAATATCAGCTGGGTAAGCAAGGAATCGTATCTAGAGGGATTCAAGTGTAGAAACGATTCACAGTGGCAGTCTGGCTGTTATTAACAAAGTGATCAGGATTCAGAAGAGCTGTGAGAATTCTTTTGCCATGTCAACCATCAAAGAGAGACACCAGAGAGATAAAAGTTACAGAGTGTTAAACCCTGCCTGTCGCCTTCAGCATGTTTTTGTTTAGTTCCATTCATCTCAACATTTGATTTTCAATAGTACACTTTTGTTATTATGAGTGAAAAATAAAAAGGACTATTAAAGAACAAGTTGTGTGCAGGCAAAATGCAGTTGCTGGCACTTCACACCACCCAGAACACAATGCTATCTGCCAATTTGACTTTTATTTCATGTTCAATTACCGAAAAGGTAACGGAGAGAGAGGCCCAATCTTCCCTTTTCTGTTTTTTTTTTTTTTTTTACTTACTGTCTTTAAAAAATACAACAAGCCACGCTAACATCATAGGAAAAAGGAGCCACTGCAAACAGCAGAAAGTTATTTTTAACTTCCTCCAAGAAAATTGTATAACTACTATCCACTGCAGCAAAACATGAATTTAATAAAACCCAATATTCTCACTGGAAACATATTTAATTTAAGGTCTAGGTTTTGGCCTTGAATTTAACAGAGAGAGATGATATGGAGAAATGAATAGGAAAGGTAAATAAATATAGAAAACATGCCTTTCCACCTCTTTGCTTTCCCTAAGGTGTTTTCCACCCAGCAGCATTTCCCTCACCCCATCAGCCTCGAAGCAGCAGTAACAGTGGCAGCAGCAGCAGCAGCAAGCGAAGGTTAAACTTGTATATTCATCAGAGACTCTTCTCAAAGGATGTTTCTTACCCCCAGATGTGCAGTTCTGTAACATTTCAAAACATCTGCTATTCTCTGCATCTCCCACATTTACAGGGCAGGAGGCTGCTTTCTGTATCTGTCATTTAACTTTATTTGTGTGGCAATTTTTTCCCCTATAAAATTATTTCTTCACTCTTATCTGAAAGTTAGTTGTTTTATCCCTCTATTCTATTCTGATTTTATTTTTTTATGTAGCTTTTCTTGCTTTTAGAGTTATCTTAGGGGCTGTCCTGTTGTGTAATGGAGAGCACTCCGGACTCTGAATCCCAAGGTTGAGAGTTCAAGTCTTCTGGGACCATCCCTGGCAGTTAAATGCCTCCCCTGCCATCTGATCACATCAGATCTCAGATGCTAAGCAGGGTCAGCCCTGGTTAGTACTGGGTGCTGTGACAGTCCCGAGGACTTCGCTGTCACTGTCCAAGCTCACTTGGCCATGGCAGATGGACCTTAGGACTTAAACGGTGGGGCCAGTTCTGTGCACACTGTGCCTCACCTAAAAAATCCACTGCGCAGGCTGGAAGGGCACACCCACGTGGGGTGAGCCCTTACCAAATCTTCATTTGTGAAGTTTGGCCATAGATATACATAGAGTTATCTTGAAGATGTCTTATTTCTCCTCATCAGTCCATCCTTTAATACATATTTCAGCTTTCTGAGGATAGATCCCCAAAGCTCAATGTACAGTCTAGTGCATTTGTGGGAAGCAGTGCTGGGTCATTCCAGGCCATTACAGTCTGTGTCTCAGCAGACCTAATTAGTCCTTCTGTGACTGGAGCACCGTGTCTCAGCAGCTTTACTGCTGGTATCCTTAGTAGCTTGTAGCTTTAGTGTCCCTGCATGGAAATACATTGTGCCATGTAGACCCAGCTGTCAATGCCAGTGCCTAATAGGATTCAGCCAGTCCAGCAGGTCAACAGAAAGACGTACAGCTGGCTCTAAAATATCAAAAATGTAATTGTCCAACCATAAAGTCAGCATTTCAGTTTTTTAAGCTAACTTCATCCCTGTCCAGGGCCTCCCACGTCTAACAGCAGGATAAATCAGCAGAACAGAATTGCATTTTCATCTTATAGTGGCAACCTACTGTAGTGCTTGGGAAAAATAATATAGTTCCATGCAAAAACTTAGATCACGAAAATTCTCACTGAGAACACACAAGAGGTCAAAAGCTTCAGCAGAGAAAAGTACTGTACCACACTCTGGAACAGCAATACAGATTTCAAAGTAATATAATTTGGTATGTATTCAGCCCTTTTTGTAAAACTTGTTTCTTTTGAAATTCCCTGAAGTGGCTTAATACATTTTGATACATATTCTCTTTGAATAGTCTGGTGCTTTTGCTGCTGCTGTAATAGATTATTTTTATCATCCTCATCAACCACAACAATTACAACAAAGGCAAAATAAAAGGTATTTGTCTGGATTACCTTTCAAATTATGAACAAATAATTTCTCAGAGAACTATTTCCTCCACTTACAAGTTCAGACTTCCAATTAAGATCATGCTAGGAATGCAATCAAGGATCTCAGCATTCAGAAGTTAATTATCTCCTCAGGCTAAGTCATAAACATACTTGTTTTGTTTTTGTCCACTTCATCTAATGATAACGTGTTTGGAAGATACATATTTTGTGAGTTGTTATAAAGAGGGCCTATGGTGAGGCTGTGGGAGCTTTTGTCACTGCTCAAATACAGCAAAAGCAAAACTCTCTGTGAAACAACAGCACCGGGTACTCTCTGTCCAAAATTACCCACAGTCTGCCACACCACATAAAGCTCCAAGATTGCTACAGATCTTCTCTGCATGCTCAGCCAACTTACTCATCCCCAAAATTGGCTGGATTTGAGCCATGCATATGCACTTGCTCTATATATGTGCTCTAAGATAGATGATTTAGACTGACCTCATGGAAAGCTGAACAGGCCTGAAGATAAACAGCTGAATAATCCTTTCTGTCCCCGATAAAATGGTTGTCTTATTCACAAGGGCCAAAAACCTCTCTGACTATCAAAAAGCAATGACAGTGTCTGAAACTTCCAAGTTAATCCAGCTCAAAGTTGGATTGCCTGCCCCTGAGTCTTCTAATTGCCAGATGGTTCGGCTAATGCTCACCTAGGAAAGCCTGTGATTTGGGTGGCTTACATAGATAATCTGATCTGCTGCCAAAAGGCAGTGGCTGAAAGAAATGTATCCACTGTCAACATTTCTAGGTTTTAGATATGTTTGTGGACTGATAACAGCCATCAGTTTTCCACTCCACTGTAATTCTTGTAATTCATCAGAGAGAAACTATTACAAATGAAATGCATTTTCAGGAGGGATATTTAGCCTTGTTCAGCTTCCAATTTTCAAAAGTATGCCTAAGTTCTACTTGTTTTTTTGATAGATAGATCTACATTTTCAAGTCAGTTCTGTTCAGAGCATGATCAGACCCACCCATCATAGGTATAACAAAATGTCACAAAAACCTTAAGCATCATGAAGTATGGAGCTTTCCCATGGGGGAGGTGTACTATCCAATCTGCTGACACAGGAGCGAATCTAGGTCCACAAATCATGTCAAAACCACTTTTTTTCATTCATAGTAAGAATGCCATAAGTCCATCCTGGTAAGACAACATTGAACCAGCAAGAACTGAGCTTCGTTCTTGCATAATACAGCATTATTTATCTGAGCTTTAGCCAGGTTTGTAGTCAGCCTAAAAACTAGACCAGTGGACCAATGGACCAATGATATGAGATAGCAAACTCATGAGTGCTCTCTTAACATTGTCTTGTAGGCATATCGAAGAATCATAGAATCATACAATGGGTTGGGTTGGAGAAGACACTTTAAATACCATCTCATCCACTCCCCCTGCCATGGTCGAGGACATCTTTCACTACATCAGGTTACTCAAAGCCCCATCAAATCTGACCTTAAACACTTCCAGGGTGGGACATTCACAACCAATATGAAATTGGTCTTGAGGATTAATGCCACAACAAATAATTAATTTCAACAGTGGGACAAATAATTCAGAAAATCTGTTCAAGAGGAACATTACCAGCCAATAATACACATATCATAATGGTATCTGAAAAAGCTTTAGGTGAAACATGGGCAGCTAGTGAATATTCTGCCAGTGACTAGCATCCATAAAGGAGAGAACTGATGACAAATAAATAATTATCATTATTTCCTGTCTTCTGCCAATGACTCTGAAAGCATTGCCTTGCCACACTACTTGCTCACCACTGCAGCCTGCCAGTGCCACAGGTGATCAGTGTTTTATTATGCACACTGTAATGGGAGGTCTTACTTGTTATTCACTGTTTTACATGGCAACATTTCTATGGAAAGAAAACCATTCCTTATAAAGAAATAGTGGGAATTCAAATTTCACATTCACAATTGCATATGTTCTTTGTGTTTTAGCACTTTACATCAATCAGAGACTGTATCCTGAAAATCTGCCAGAAAAGATTCCACTTGTTTTCATAACTTGAACTGACACAGACAACCATTCAGTATCAGTAAATAAAATACAGTATCTGGGAACATGACATAGAGTTTACTGCAGCTCCAAAATCAACAGAGTCATCTGAGGAGAGCAGAAAAGGTCTTCACTCTATTCTAAATGCTAATCCCCATTGTCCTATTCAGTGCACAGAGCAGGATGAATACACTGATGTATAAACAGGCATGACCATACTGAGAAGCTGCTCTCACAAATACCAGCACTGAATTTGGGACAATGCTCCTATATGCCTTGTGTTCCTGCTTTTAGACTTCTGGTTTGCATCTGTCAATGATGCCCATAGGTTCATCATATTTCATCACTGTTTGTTTTCTGGACATTGAAGAGGCATGGTCCAGATCTGGAAAGTTAAATTTTCATGTCTTGTGATGGAGCTGGCTGTGCTGAAGCAAGTCTGTTTTCTGTACATGATGGAGGGCTTTGCTCCCAGACCCAGAGCTACAAGGAACAGCAGCTCAGAGCTGACAACTCTAGGAACTGTCAAGCAAAAGGATGTCCGAATTTTTTTTCTAAGTTGAACATAGGTGTGGAGGCTACAGTATGGCACCTTGTGAAATATAGCTCAAGCCTCCTGTTTTCTCAAATAGAGATGGAGTCAAAATTCACACACACAAAAACCCCCCCTTTTACTTGTTGTGGGTAAGAAACAACTGAGCATGAAGGGGAAGGCTGGTTGTTGGAGACATTCTGGACCCACCATTTCCAAAGTTCAGGAGAATGGTGTCATTGGGGCAAATACTGAGGAAGAGCCACTCTGCCTGTCTAGTAGGAGAAGGGGCACTTTGGCAGCAAGAAATTAAAATAAGAGGATTATAAAGCAGGCTGACAAAAAGGCTGCTTTGATAGGCTCAAGGTCATTTAACACTTGCTCGGTAAATGTTAGAAATAATCTAGAACTGAATGTTTGAATCTCGAGGCTCCCAGTTCCCTAAAGACCTCATGATCTCATGATCAATTAGTCTGTTATAACAAGGCACATTGTAACATCACCTCCCCAGTCTCAGTTGAATTCAGTGTAGTCCAATGAGCACAGGAAAAATTAGCGTAAAGATGCCTTTTTGTCTAGATCCCTAAAATCTAAGTAAGAAAATCTCAGCACCCTGAGCTGCAGTGAGGGATCACTTGACTCACTTCATTAAATGTCAGTGCCTATATTTTATTCGAAGGGTGCTTTAGGCTCCTATCTTTTTGGCTTTGTTTTTCTGATCCCCTATGCAATGTTCTTAAACGAGTGAAGCTTTCCAGGTATTAATAAGCACTTTTCTAGCCTAACATGGAAAAATTTAATAGCCAGAAAATAGTGATTCAGTTTGCAAACTCACAGGCAGTGTTGTCCAACTCTTCCATGATAATGTACTCCAAATCTCTCATGCTTCCTCTTTTTTTAAATAAATAAATTTCTCATCCATACCTGTTGTTGCTCCCCACAGTATGTCTAAGGCAGGAGCAAAGAGACTCTGGATTTCAAAGTATGAGTCACAACTCTCTCAATTCCAATGGTTAAACTCTTTCTGTCTATGTTGTCTTGTCTATGAAGCCTCAATGAGAAGAGAAGAAATAATTCCAATATGTAACTATGGGGTTTATTTTGGATTAGAATATCTTTATACAAATTATTTAGCTGTTTCAGTAAAAAATTCCTGAAACACACTGGAACTCTGTAAAAATGCAAGAGTGGCTGTTATGCTTGCAGTTGCTGCCAACAAGCAGAAGAAATTTAAGCAATTGCACTGGTCTCTGAAATCTTTTATTCCTTTTATGTACTCTCAAGGGTGTCCCAAGGATGCTCCAAAAGCCTTTCACTTGCATCATTGGAATATTTGCCACCATCCAACCACTTGAATTAAAGAAAAGTATCTCTTCAGTAGTAACAAATCTAACTTTGCTGTCTTTTCTTCCAAAAGATATCAAGCTGATTACACATTGGACTGCACTTTAACAAAGCACTTAATTCTGCACATCTAAACTCAAACAGCAATAGCAAAATAATGTATATATTTAGAAAGTGCTCAGGTACAGAAAAACATGTATGTATGTCTGGCACACTAAGTCAGATAGCACAAATTATTCACAGTGCTTATAACACATGATTCACAGATAGTTACTGTCAATGAGTGGAAAAAGGATAACATTGCAAGAAGTTTCTTAATAATATAAAGAGCTGAGTATTGATCAGTAGTAGTCTCAGTGGATTAATAATTCCACTAATATAGTGGAGGGGTTTTCGCTTCCAGAAGCCAGGCTAGGAAAGCGGCAAGCAGCGGCGCTCCCTAGGATCAGGCCCCTTAGAAGCTTGGGTCGGCTCCTCCCGCCCCCGGCCCGGTGACCCCTCCGAACGGAATAGATCCACACCAGCCAGGAGTCCACGAGGAAAAGCCAAGTTTAATAGCGTGCGCTTGCTTATAAGGGGCACGCGCAAATGTCCCGGATGTGGGCGAGGAAAAGGGGCAGAGATGGGGAGCAGTAACGCACTTTATTGGGTGCATGCAAACGAAGGGAAGGAGGGAGGGGAGGAGCAGCAAACGGACCAATAGGAGGATGAGGTTGGTGGGAGAATTCCAGGGGATTGTGGGAAAATTCCAGGGGTTTGTGGGAAGAAGAAACTTGGATCGTAGCCATCTTAAGGGTACAGTTTTCATCCGGGAGCCCTCATGGTCCCGATTCTGTCGCTGCATGGGCATCCACGTCCTCATCTACCCAGCACCTGTAATTCTGTCTCGGTCTGGTCTCCTCCAACATAGTAGTATTCAGCCATCAATAATAAGTCAATAATGTTACATATCTGCTGTGGTCAAAGAACCTGTACTGTATTACAGCAAAGCATAATCCATCTGGGATTCAAAAGGGAGAACTGCACATGTGAACTGTGGGACCACACCCTGAAAGAACAGGGATTTCCAAGAAGGTCCTGACCTAGGTATCTGGAGGTAAAAAACTAACCACAGTATTGATCAAAAGAACCACCAAGACCCGCCAGCTGCTCTCATCTGTCCAAAATTCTCTCCCAGGACCTGAAAAAATGATCTTCTAATGAGAAACTGAAAAAAAAAAAATCCAGGCTACATTTACTTAGTGACAGAAAGTGTAGAGAAAAAACTGGATCTCAAAGTAAAAATACTGGCCTAAGAGGATACCAGGAACATGCATGTCCTTTTAGAGTTGTATCATTAGAAGCAGAAGAAAATGCCAAGTTTGGAGGCTGAAGCAAGCAACTATCAATGAAAAGTAAGTCGCTCATTTTTAGTAATAGTAGAATTAAAAACTGGGGCAATTTTACCAATGAACTTTCCATATTTAGGAGTTCTTTGAAGAAGACAAGTTATCTCTTTAGAAGTTACGAATCTAGTATGAAGTGAAGTGTATATGCCTGCCTCTTGTGTAATGCAGGTGATCAGAAAGGTCTCTTTTCCCTTAAAATTGATTAATGCATTACTTGGAGGCTAGATCTTAACTAGCTTGGGTCTGTTAATGAAATTCTTCTGATCTTGGAACAGGGTTCATGTGAAAGAAACCACATGGAGAATTTGGATTTCCTTACATTAGCCCTAAGCAGTCCCTGCTATCTGCATCTATTTTCTAGGCATTCAATGATTATCACTGGATTTTTCAAAGCCATGTAAATTTTAGGCACCCAGATCCTATTGCCTTTCAACTTATAGTCTGTGTACTGAGTACAGACCTCAGCAACACAAAATGAACCTCTAGCTGGACCATGGCTGTTCTTTTGAAGTGTTAACTGCAGCAAATTGCTTCCATAATTAGAGTTACAACTTGCCTCATTACAAACAAGCAATGAAAACTTTAATCCTCCTTCATCCAAAGAATAAAAGTGTGGAAGCTCTAAATCTTGTCTGAAATGGCAGATGAGAACAAACCTTGACAGAGCTAAATGGAGACAGGGAACTATTTTGGAAGACTTGTAAGACAAATTGATCATGCATGACTCTGTTTCTGCCTTAGGGGCAATGTTGATGAACACTCAAAATGCCGCTGTACAGGGGAGAAAAAAAAAAGAGAGAAATGGATATTTCTCTGCTTTAATTTATTCTAGACTTCTTGTAATTAGAAGAAATTATTGTTGTGTGATAATCGTTCCTCTCATTAGGCAGTTTAAGAAGAAATAAATTCATTCTTTCTGAAGAGAATGATGCTTTTCTAGAGGTGGCAAAAAATCCTCAGCCTCCATTGATGTAAGTATTGATAATCTCTTTTGTCTTGAAGGTGCTAGTCAGTCTGTTACAAAGCCACACCTGAAGAATATATAAGATGAAATTGTAGGGCTTTTTGTTCTTTCAGTCCCCTTTCTACACAAAAGCTCACTTTTTTCTGAATAATGATTGCTTAGCAAAATACATGGGGTTTGCCCCTATGCAGCCTGCCTAACAACTACGAGGGAGAAAAATGAACCTTACATCCTACCAACTAAGAATGTAACTAAGAATGCCACTACCATTCCACCTGGTACATACTGCTAAAAGTAAAGTAGGAATGGTTAATTCAAAGATCTTAGTCTACAGAGAAAATTATTGTGTCTGAAGTAGAAGCTAACGCTCAGATGTCAGTTCCTGTGGTCTTAGATGTCCACCTATTGCAAGAGACCAATGTCAGTCTGCAAATGAAGTCAAGCTAAGCTGGAATTGCAGACCACCATACACAGTAGACTGCTGGGTTTTGCATTCATTGATTTGGGGAATGGTAGGTGTTGTCTGGAGAGATGGTATCAAAGGCAGTTAATAACCAATCATTCAGAGGAACATTCTATAGTACTGGAGTGTCAGGACACCTCCAGACACGTGAGAAACAGAAGACCTTCATCAAGTTAGATGTCTGTACTCTTCAGTTGTTCCAGGGAAGGTACCTCTGTTTGGATAGCTCATTTCCTCTGGAGGAGGTATGGAGCAGAAGGATCCTTTCCATCCATACTCGAGGAGAAAAGCCCGGAAATGTCTCCATCTGTTCAGAGTGGGCTCTGTTTTGCTCTTCTGGTTTGCAACCCTTTTCTATAAAGTAGGATCCGATATTTTTCCAAGTCTCTAAATGTCTCTCACAACCAGAGTGTTGAGTTTTGCTATGGTTTGGTTTGAGGTTTTTTACTCTGAATAAACAGGAAAGCAAGGATTATATTTCAGATGAGTTGTAAAGAACATTTTCATAATCCAGAGGCAGGGAAAACAAGTAAACAAAAAAACACCTGCAGTACAGTCAGCATTTGATGGCTATGTGGTACCCAAGCCATTGAAAACTGCGTCTGTGTGTGTATTTTACACTTAGAGTTGAAGCACAATGTTCTCCCAAGTGAATCCCTTCTATGCTACTTTCCCCTGTTTGGCTGACTTCTCATCTCAAGCCAGAATTGAACCACATGTCTTGGGATAAAGAGTGCTTAGATAGATGTGAAAAAACGTGCCTCTCAGATGTTATGAAACAGTCATTTTTCTTGCAGAGAAAGAGCCAGAATAAGATCAGATTAGTACACTCTTATGATCCCCCTGTCTTTTGTTCTTTTGCTCTGATGTAAACGTAAAACCAGGCTGATGATTGTTGCACAAGCGTGGGCCTTCTGCCTTATAACAAGCCTTTGTTTTTCTGTGCATGCATGGCTCTGTGTGTGTGTCAGTGTATGCTCAAAGATCTATTTTTTCTTTCTTGGCTGTTCCAAGAAGCTGTTTGTGGCATATAGAACATATTTCAAACCAGTTCTAAACCTTGATTAGATGCAAATTATCTGATGGAAAGTAACGAAGATGCTTAGGTATTACATAGACTTTAAAAATTACCTTTTCAACAGTGATTCAGCAATTTCATAGAGAAATTGGGGAAAGTCATCATACCCTCCAAATCTATAACTGGTAACAGGGCAGCACTATGACTCCTAATCCCAATTCTGATCTGTGATGAAGCTCACATCTGAGACAGTCCCTGCCATTCCCAGCAAAAGCTTGGCTCCGTTTGTCAGTTCAACAACCTTATGATTAATACTTATCTACTCTTCTGTATCTTTTTTCTATGCTCCAAAGATATTTCTACTTTATTATGGACCTAATAATCCTTCTTATTTGCCTGATTTTGAGGCTATTTCTTTCAATCAATCTGTAAAACTTGAGAATTCCTGAAAAAAAGGAATGTTAACAAAACAGGTGATGAAAAAACAATCACACAGGAGCCAGTTTTAAATACCTTTGCTCACGACCTTGTAGTACTTTTCTGTAATTGAGACATTTAACAGCTTTTGGTCTAAACCAAAACAAGTCATTATAAATTTCTTTCAGAGCCAACAGAAAGAAATATTTCCCATCCTAAAATTACTCTCTAAGAGAATTGAGATTAATCAGCTTCCAGTAATGTTGATTCCTCTCCACTAACTGTAAAATATGTTTTGCCTATACCCAAACAACCTATGCATTTGGCCTCTGATATTAGGGAAGCCAAATCCTATCCTAACTATACTTCACTAATACCCTTTGACTACACATCAGTATTCTCCATACAGACAGTTTCATGTCTTTCTGTAACTGTATTTTAACATGTCTAAAGGCACAGGTGTTCGGCCACGCTACAGCTGACACCTGGCCACTTGCAGGTGCTTGCTCACTCACTGCAATCAAATATCCTGGCAAATGGCCTGAGCAACAACCCCTGTTAAGATGAAAATGCAAAAGCACACAGATAAAACACACAACGGTCTGGAGTGTGCTTGCCAAAACCCATCATAGTAAATAAATATTGACTGGACATTCAGCAGGGAATTTCAAAGTTACTTCTGAAACATAGAAGTCAACCTGAAAGAGCACGTTGACATAACATAAAATTTTTTAACAGTAGAGAGCAATATTGGAGCAAGAGAGGCAGCAATTTGAGTCTAGTTTGGGACTGCCAGAAGCTGCCTCATGGCATCACTACTCTGCCCGGTCTGGGCTAAGCATCCCCTGGAATGCTGCAGCAAAGCAGCAGCCAGCCAGCAAGGGACAGCATGCAGGGACCCTGGAATGAGCACAGATGCTTGTGTTTGAGAGGCACCTGTAATTCTGTCCTTTTTTTTAAACATGATTACAAGTCTCTTTTCAATTTCTTTTACCCTTGGCTAACTTTTTACCTTCACTTTCTTGCTCCTTTTTTTTTTTAATTGGGTTATTATCTTCAGCTGAACACACTATGAAAAATTGTCACCAAGACATCTGGTTTTGCCTGTAAGCTATGTCATATTTCATCCATGTATATCAAAATAAGGAGAATGTTTATAAGAGAAGACAATTCCCATATCTAACCTAGGGATTTAATCTCACCAACAGGTATAATCAGAACCAAGGACGAGAAGACAGAAAACAGGAAATTTGAAGTGGAAATAAAGGTGCTCATTTTTAATGATTCAGATAAATAACTGCCAAATCATATGCTATTATATGTCTTCTGTATCTGGAAACCTTAAAGAAAAAATCACTATTTTTCTGTGACACCTAGATTACTTCATGTTCAGGTTATTTGTCTTGAGACAGGAATTAGGAAGCTAAATAACTGGTTCAGTGGTTTGGATGGTGTTAGACTGAATGGTCACAGTTGCTTTTTAAGACCTATGAATCATTAAAGCTTGTTTTTAAAAAAGTTAAAAACTGGTTATCATGGAAGTATTTTGATTTTGATTTTCTTTTTATTTTTTACATTACTGTATCTCAGTTTTCCACTTTTGTATCATCAATATTTTTAAAAGAAGCTGATTTACCCTAAAATGAGGAGAGAGGATTTATTTGTGTTTTTATCTGAATGTTGAAAATTTTGATTGGATTTCTTCAGATTCTGCACTGCAATTTCTGTCTCTCCATTTTAAAAACCTGTACAAAATTTATTAATTTTAGCATTTATTGTATCCAAATGTTCTCCTGTGACAGGAAAATAAAATCCTCTTTGTTCTAAAGTGAGTGCAAACAAAAGGCTGAAGAAGGAAATTTGGGATTTTGCAAAGCAAATCATAGGTTGGTTTCCATCTTGGTTTCATTTGATCTCATGGTAGTAAATTCTTGCACATTTGTCAGTGGAAAATTTAAGCTGTTGAACTTTATGGTATGTCTGTGCCAATGGTGTTCATGAGTACAACACAGTATAGCAAAGTGTGAGCAAGAGATGAAATAAAGACAGAAAACAACATTCATGTAGAAGTGTGATGAGATAAAGAAAACACAGCTACATCAGAATAAAACTCCAGAGTTGAAATTAATGGAAAGGGCTACTTATTTATTTTTAGAAGTGACTGATTTTCAGCCTATGGTTAAACATCAATAACCAGACAGGACAGCTGCCTGATGCTTTCTATTTCATTAACAATAACCTAGAAATTTAAGGAAAGAGAATTGGTAGTGAGTAACTGTTTGCCAGAAATATTAGATGAATTTTAAAAAGCATTAAGAAGAAATTTGTGAGTGTGTGCATGCTGCACAAATGTATGTCACTATTTGTTTCCCCAGTTAATGGCGTGTTTTTGTGAAATTTTATGAATCTCCCTGACTTTTTTTTCCTATAGATTTTGTTTTCTGTTCTGTTTTGGTTTTTTTTTCCCTCTGAATCTATATTTTCTTCTTCCTTTCTCTCATTGTGTTTAAAATGATGTGACCACTAATATCAGACATAGAATTATAGGTGTTTAATTTGAAGTTTGCTTTATATCCCTAGAAAAAAACAATCTGTGATGGTGAGAATGTGCATGTGAGACAGAATGCAGACTAGCTGAGGATGTGACAAGTTAGATAGTTAATTAGTCCCTTTCATGTCAACAGGGGGGTGCACGTATTTTGATTTTGTGCATATATTCTCATTCACACTTTTTTTTTCTTTGATGCCTAGAAAAGTGAAGCCTTTAGCTTCATCCTGGTTTCGATAATGTGTCTGGTCTGGTTACATGGATTTGAATGATGCCTGTTAGCACCCCGCTTATTAACCACTCTTCATCTGCAGCAGGTCTGTGGTAGACACCTGTCTCAATTTCCCCATCACATGCCTTCTGTGCAACACTGTCATAGGAACAGCAGACAGACACCAACCCATATTTTTCAGAGGTCTTATTAAAGGAGCTGAATGTAGACAAAAGACGCTGTACTGGCTTTTATTCATACCCTCATCTTTCTTTCCCCTGTAAATAAAGGTGTATATGAATTTCCTAAAATCCAAGTTTCACTTTTAGTTCAGTTCCAAATACTTTGAGAACACTGATAAGGCTATCAGCCCACTAGTAATACTCTGGTGCCCATTCCTGGATTCTCTAAAATCTCAGCAGGCAAGAGAACTAACTTGTTTGCTACATTTCCATTGTGAAAATGCCTGTTGTGATCTCTGTTTAGAAAGCATCTCTTCTAAAGTTATATCATCAAATAGCATATTTAGAAATATCATTTGAGGTCATGATGTTAAAAACAGGAGGAATTTATGAATATGTAAAGGTACATTATAACTTAATGGCTGGATGTGGATTTGGGGCTTAGGAGATTTGAGTACAGTACTTTGCTGTCTTGTCCTGTAAGTAAGATTCAATTCAACTGATTTTACTGTCTAAAAGTAGTTTTGGGAAAACGCTAAGTACCTGCAGAGTACAATTTCCCTTCTCTTAAAATAAGATCCTACAATGTTTCTCCCTTGCTCTTCCAACAGAGATTTGACTAAATCACAAGTAATAACTCTTTTATTTTTGTCATCTCATTTCTCTGTTTTCCAATCTTACATCTAAGATTTATCATGTCATTCATACACACCTCTTGTCTCCAAAACTTGTATTGTGTCTTTCTTCAGTTTTCCTCAATAAGCCTTGCAATCCTCACTGGTCTTGCTTAGGACAAAAATAGTAATTAACTCCACTGCAGTGTGAGGCACAAAAAAAATTTTTACTTCACTATTTTTTCCTGATGCTTTCCTTTAGATCTCATTCCTCTTCATTCTTCTCTTGCTCTTCAATTACTAATCCTACTGGAGGCATGTGCACCAGCAGCAATGAAACCAAACAGCAAGGCTGCTGGAGCCCATCTGTTCCTCACAGCACCAAAGACAGGAATGTTTTTTCAGATTTTTTTGCTCCCTCCCTACCTTTGTATGGTTCTCACACATATTATGTTTTCTGAGCTCTCATGAATTCTATTTATCCCTCTGCTCTTTTTCCTGATGGGAAAGTTGAGGAATTATGAATTTATTTATATTTATTTTAACACACTTTCTCTCAGGCTGGTCCAGAGAAAAGCTGAAGAAAAAATACCAAGACTCAGTCTTTCACAGAAAGTGTGTTTACCTTCACATACAGATTTTCCACAAGATTTCCACAATTACTCTGGTTTTCCAGGCACTGTGTAATGTGCTGAGCATGTAAAGGAAGGAGAGACCAAGTCTGGGGGTCATATCTCCTCTCCCCCTGTCCAATAATTGATAGGATGCCTGAGTGTCATGAACAGTGGGAAGTTCTCCTGTCTGTGCAAATCATTTGTATCAGAGTTTAAAGATTTTTATTCCCACAACTGTGTTGTAAAGTACAGAAAGACTGTGTCCATTTCAGAAAGGATATACTGAGGAACAAATCAGACTTACCAACTTGTCTAGTATTATACAGTTTGTGGATGTGCCAAGAATTGAGTACAGTTCCTCAGCCTTTCCCTAGTTCTCCAGAGTATCACCCAGATTATTGGCTCAGCTCTCCATCAGCTGAAGTACTGAATCACTGAACAGGAGTTATTCCTTTGTTCAGCCTTCTTTTTCCACCGATTTATAATTGCAACAAGCTGAACTTGGATATTTATTTTTTTCCAGTGTTAAAAAACCCTCTGTGTAGGTTGATTTTAAATTCCATGGAGCCCACAAAACCTTCAGGCTACCACAGTTCTGAGGTATTTATAACATGTATTGATGTTGTGAAGTACTTCACCTCCACCCCTGTCTGCCTTGAGACATCTTGTTTTCAGAGGGAAGTGAATACAAGTTCAAGGTTACAGGAGAACATTTCCCTGGCTTGTCAGCTCCTTCTCTTTCAGCTTGACTAGAGAGGTGCTTCACACTTTCATACTTTATTCCTGTGATCAGACTGCAGGAGGCAAATGAGAGCTATGGTTGTGGCAATTGTGGTTTATTTTAACAGTGGTTTATTATTAGGATAAAAAAAGAAGCACTCTGAAAATCTCATGTGGAAAAATGATCTGGGCTGTGTCATACTGGGTCACTTTAGAGGTGGGTTATAGCTATTTGCCCTTTCCTCCTCTGACAGGTTTCTGCCTATGTTTGGCAACAAGTGACATTATTAGTCCTGATAGCCAGGCCTTGAACTCACTGTGTTGATTGCCTGAATGTTTCTGTTTCTCAGTGTAATGAAAGAACAATCAGTGCCTCTGTGATATCCTCATGCGGCACTAACTGCTATTAGAATTTATTATCATTTGTTTGTAACTATATTTTATATGTTCTGACAAGAGACTCTACAGGGTCTAGCTGAAATGGTGTTCTATAAGGCATTGTGTAGATTCACAGGAACACGTTAAGAACTTACAACCTATATAAATGAGTAGGAATGCCAAAAAGGGACATGAATTAGAAAATTGCCTTTCCCAGCAGTCATTTCAGCAGCTACCATGCAGCGCCTCAGTCCCCACACATTCCATCATGCTTCCTGTCTCATTAGAAGAGTCAAAATTTACTGTCCTTCATTCCAAGGCTTCAGCTAGGAGCATAATAACATGTAACTTTGGAAAATAAAGGAACTCTGAACACACACAAAAAAACCCCAAACAAAACAAAACAAAAGAAACAAAACAAACAAAACAAAACAAAACAAAAAAACCAGCAAAAACTCAAAAGGAGGAGGAAAGGAACGAATAACTAGTTTGCATGTTAGATCACTCTCCATCTCCCATTTATAAACAATGCCCCTACCAAGAATAAAAACATAAATATAACAAGAAATACTGAGGTCAGGTTGTTCTTTTATTTTTTACAGAAAACCTTGGTCCCTGGAATCTATGCCAATGAGGGAATTAAAAGGAGTATTTTGGGGAGAATAAATATATGACACCAGAACCGCATTCAGAGAAAGAAAAACAGTTATCTAAATGCATGCCTCTGGTTCTCTCTTGATCTTGGGATGGTGCTGAACAGACTTGCACCAGGCTGGCTGACATGACATAGTACCATCGGAGGCTGTGCAACCTTCTGGCAGAAGAGTCAGAGTACATGTGGAATACATTATGGCCAAAAAACGGCACCTCAGCCCTGTATTTAAAAGTCAGAATGATAATAAAATAATTTTTTAAAAAAATTATCAAGCAAAAAAGCACTGGATTTGCATCAACAGTGTCACACTTGTAGCTTCCCAGGATGAAAAAAAATCATCATGAGTGGTAGCAGGAATCCAGCCTCAGCATCCTGGGCTGCTGGCTGATCTCACACCAGATATCACCTTCCTTGGGTCAAGCAGCATTGAAAGGCTCTTGCCTTCCTGATGCAATTACTCAACTCCAGAGAGTGGAAGGGCAGTTTCACAGACAAGGCTTGAGGTTGGTTTAAGCATTTATCCTAAAATATTTGCTTCATCTTATAATCTTCTGTTTCAGTGGAGCACCAGAAAGATAATCCCTCCTTAGAGGAACCTGGGCATATTTTTCTAGCAGTAAAACAAGTGTTTGGTTTGGTTTGGCTTGCTTTGTTTTGTTTTATTTTATTTTGTTTTAAATAAAACCAATCCACGACACAGGAAAACAAAACAGTGACATGGTAATTCAAACGGAAAATGTTGTTCCTTTGCTATTCAGCCTAAAAAATAGTAGGAGGCAAATTTCTGCCTGGTAATATGGTCTATACCTCTAAGTTAATTAGCTGTAAATGCATATTTAGTTAGTGGGAGGGGTGGAAATCAAGAACCTTGTTATTTCTGTTTTCTTGGTTCCTGCGCATTAAATTCACAATTACACTTCTAGAGGAAGCTGCCTCTCCAGCAGAGAGGTCTGTGCTGATCAAGGGAGCTGCCTGTCTCAGATACACTTAAGAAGGTATCTGTTGCCAAGGGGCCTCAGAGTTGTAACTGTTCACTGTTCTCATTTTCTCTTCTGCCAATTATCCAAACACTTCTCCCCTTCACTTCATAATAATGACAATAATACCTTCATTAGATAATCTCAAGGCAATTTCTTCTATAAAGCAAATTGAGGTTATTTCACCCTATCAACAAGAAGCAGGAGAGGTCACTTAGCCTTTGGCTGAAGCTAAATGCCTGGCCAAAATAACCAGATTTCACCAGTTTCTCTACTGTGAAAAACACTGGGAAGAAATCTGCTGAAAGGATATCTGTGGCCTTTTTTGTGCCTGAAGGAATCAAAAATTATTCCAGACTGATGGACATCCTTGGCTAACTCCTCATTGTTTGTGCCTTTGGCTAAGCCATGAGGATGAGGAATCTTAAATAGAGCAGTGTTGTGAAGACATAACCTCACAAAGAGAGCTTGATCCTTCTCTTTCATCACTTCTCAGCTGTGGAGCTACAGATCATTTTCTGAGCAAGGCATCAGCCTGTCCTTAATGCACCACTGAATTCATCAAAGCCTTCTCTTGTGAGAACCTTTTAATATTCTCAAAACTTGAGATTGGATGCTGCAACCAAAGGTAGCTGAAGCAACAATGAGCCTCTGCTGCCAGGGCAGATTTTGCCAGCAACTGTTGTATCAAATTCCAGGTAGATTGGTGAAATTGGTAGATTGCTAAAATAACCTACACTAAGCTAGCAATCATGCACAGCTTGTGGCTGTTCAAGACAGTGCTGTAAGATATGCAAAACAGAATTCCACCTTGTTGTGATTGTAGATGAGCTCATGAAACAAAATTCTGTTCCAAATGCAGTCTTCCAAAAATGCACAGAGAAAACAATCATTGGTCTAAGCTCATCTCTAGTAATGACACTTGGCCTATTTTTATGCAAAACTAGATGTTTACAGCATTATAAGAATGGCAATGTGACCTCCTCAGTTCTTTTCATGGAGACCCTTATTACTGAAAGCATAATGAGATAAGTATAGGACTAGAAAATTTTGGAAAGGAAGGGCTTATTAAGGCAACTAATACAAGCAAGGGAAAAAATAGTCAAGTTTTGGCAGCAAAATCTGTGCTCCTGACACCTCCTCTATTTCTCCAACAGTTGGTTTAATAAAAGCTGTTACCTATCCCTGCAAACCTTGGCTTGCTACAGGCTTCGGATCAGGAACCAGTCACACTATCCAGAGACATCCACCTCCCAGTGTCAGAACATGGTCCATAGTAATAAGCCAATGAGTCCTTGAGATAAAAAGCCACATTTTAATTTGTGCCTCGAATTTGTGCTGCAGATTGCTAGACATATGGAGCTCATTAAAGGCTTTCAAAGATAACACAGCCATTGTCATTGGACTCTTGTTTCAAGTGCATATGGTTGCTTATGTACATGACAGTAGCAAAATATGCAGCTTATCTCACAGTCTCTTCCAGTACCTGAACAACTAAAATAGTAATAAACAGAGGTACTGACGGGTTCTTCTCCAGGTGTGCCCTTCACCACTGCTCTCAGATCAGAGATCAAGAGAAGACGGTTAAATCCACAAAGAGTTGGAGACAAGATCTGGCAGAACGGCTGTGTTCCACAGAGTATATTGAGCCCTGGTTACACAAGGAGAGCACATAATGTTGCAAACTTCTCAGATAAGGGCAGTGAATGTGACTTGGAAGTAGTGTAGGACACTTGTTTAAAACTTTATGAGTTTTTCTTAATCTGCCCTACATCAACTCATGGTTTAAAAAGTACTTTACTTTCAGGAAAAATGCAGAGGCTTTGGAAAATGTTTATGAAAGCAAAGATAAAATGAGCCAATCTCAAAAATCTTTTTATATATCATCATTTTATATATATATATTTTGACCTTATGAGTGCCTAGAAGCCAACCATCATGAGCTACCCTAAAATGGGCTCTCTAAGGACAAGTGGCAGAAGTGATAGATGTGACAGACTCTTATGAGACTTTCTGTGCCATTGCTAGTTCTGACTCATTACACTAACTCTAGTTTTGACTGCCCTGAATACTGTAATGAAAGTTCAATTAATTCTGCATCAGGAAAACATGAACCTANCTTCCATCCTTCCTTCTGTCCTTCCATCGTCCGTCCGTCCTTCCATCCTTCCTTCCATCCTTCCTCTCCTTCCACCCTTCCTCTCCTTCCATCATTCCTCTCCTTCCTTCCTCCCTTCCTTTCCTTCCTTCCCTTCCTTCCCCTCCTTCCTTCCCTTACTACCCTTCCTTCTCTTACTGTCTTTCTTTCCCCCTTCCCTCTGACGACTGTTGTTGCATTTATTCTATTTTTAGAACTTGGTCAATATATCTGGAAGGAACAGGGTGTGGGAAGTAAAATTAAACCAATCTAGCAGAGAGTCATAACAGGAATCAGTGGATGGGAGTTAAAGCCAGATGAATTCAAATGAGAAATAAAGCACAGTGAGTGTGATTAGCCATTGGAACAGACTATGAAGGGTACCAGATTTACACCTCTTGTTTCCTTTGTGGAAAATATGCTTTGAAAGGTGGTTTAAACTGGTAGCTCCTGGATTCAATTGTGAAATACTTGGCTGAAATGTAACTGTAACACAGAAGAAGTCAAACCAAGGCCATTTATCCTTAAAATACGCAAAGTGTTAACAGCTCTTCTGTTGATCTCCATTCTCTATTCATTCGCTTTTCTCTGGATTGCTGAAATTGTGCTTTGATTTCACTATCCAATGGGCACCAGAAAGAATGATGCTGGCACAAAAAGCCAAACAGAATGAGCTCCCAGCTCTGTGTTTATAGCCAAGACCCAAATAATTCAGGTTTATTTCTCCACTGGGCTCTCTTCCTGTGTGTCCAGAAAGTCAAGCCATCTAAGACAGACAGACACGTTCATCATGTGAGATTTTATTCTGTGCCATCCTGCAAGTCATAAAATCATTATTAGATGAATGAAAACCTACTCCTATTCAAAAGCTGGAAGAGAAACTGGCTGCATTACAACAGTCTAATTAATGAACAGACATAAATAAGTGTGTTCTGTTTGCATCATGCTTGGATAGCATTATGCTGCTTTCTTGTTCTGTTCTGCAAGGGGTAGTGGCAGACATTAAATCTCATTAAATCTAGTGAGTACAGATATGGAGGAAAGAGGATAAAAGTTACTTTGCTGTATTTGGGGCTATTTTTCAAGAATGATTATGACCATTCTAGTGTGAAGGGGTGGTTGATGATTTTCCCTTTTACAAGCCACAGCTGCAGCAAGAAGAGCTTTTCAGTCCAGACCATGCAAGGAGTACCACCATGTCACAGGCTGCATGTGCAATACTGACTCAGAACTATGTTCCCATCTTCAATAGGACATACAGTCTGTAGGAAGTGGGGGACAGCATTTCTAGACCTCAGAAGTGAAGAAAGCAATAAACTGTAATTATGGAAGTTGTAACTCATCTGAAATCCCAGACTCTGTAAAGAAAGGATCTGTGCCAGCACTTAGTATCTGCAGGATCCAAGTAGTGCCTTACCGAGTGTGCGCCATTGATGAGGCATTCAGCCCACCTTCTGCTTTCCCACGTCAACTTTCCTGATTAGTTCTGTGCTTCATTACTACAATACACTGGTCTTTTCTTCCCAGTTAAACTGCCCTGTGGTTTGATAACCCACCAATGGCTATCAGATGACAGCCATCAACAACTACTTAGGTACTGCTCAATCCAGAAAAGCACTGCAGAAAGGGTCCAATGAAGAGGTGTAACAGTAGAGAAGGCTGGTTTAGTGCTAAATACAGATTAAGAGAGTGTAGGTTATTTTAGCTGTAAGTATCTGATAGATGCCTATCAAATACTGAGTTATCAATTTCCTGCTCAGTCACTGAATAGTCTTTCTTTTTTTTCTCTACTCTTGTAGGTCTGCCTCTTCTGCCATGCCCACTCCATTGCTGCTGCAGTGACCCTGTTATTAACTGTCTTGGACCTGACTTTTGTCTCATCAGCAGGAGCTGCTGAAATATCACTGACAGGTGCCATGAATGGTGAACATAATCCCAGGCATCACAAGGGTATTCTACTGAAGAAATCATTGGCAATGACAATACACATAGTAGGAGCCCTGATTATGTCTTGGACATGCATATATCACTACAGAGCAGTTTTATTAAGACCGCAGTGCAGCAGCTGCTGTGGCAGGAAAGGAACTGATGATTAAGTAAGGCTCAGCACTACCTCATGTGCTAGTTATGACGAAGGGGTCACCCCCATGCCTATAGACTAAGGTGACACCAGGAGAAATGATCAAAAATGAAGAGTGTAAATCATACCATGGCAAGAATTTCTTCCATTGCTAGTTACTGCTTTGACACCACACTCACAAGGAGTATCTTCCCAGACTCTACCATAGGTTCCATGTCATCTGCCAATAGCAACAGTGAGGCAACTTGTGGAAGCACCAGGACAGGAAAGGAGACTTTAATCTAACTGTGGATGAAAGCAGGAGCTGATTCCTACCCACAAAGCAACAAATCACTGTGAGTACATTTGAACCTAAGCCTCTGAGAAACAAGTGCCAGATGATCTGGCTGAAGAGCCCTGCAACAAGTATACAAGAGGAAGAGTGACCACTGGCAGATGCTGATCACACTTGTTGCCATTTTGGGGACAGCAACAGTGAGAAGCCACACATCACTTACCTTCCATCCAAAAATGTCATTGGATAGCTCAGGCTTTTACAGGGAAGAAATTCACATGCATTCTAGAAAACAAACTGGAAGTAATACTGCTATGGCAACATGGAGCTCCTGAGATGCTGCCAAAATTTTTATCTTTTAGGCAAACAGATCAAAATTACCTTCCATCTTCCCTTTGGGAGGATGGCATCCTTCTCCAAACCACACACCTAGTAGATTATACTTTATTGTCTCATGTACTCTCACTCCACAGGAAAGCACAGTGAATGAGGCCAAGCAACCTTCCTCTCCATTCTGTGTCTAAGGCTACCTCAAGCAGAGTACACACAGAGCAGCTCCTGTGCTATGCTGAGTTGTGACAGAGCATGACAGATAAGAGGCCTCTTTGATTTGCCCTGACCTATTGCTGCCCAGCACCCCCCATCAGCTGTGCAGTGGTTAGGTGAGTCCTCAAAGACCAGTTCAGCATGAAGTCTTTTCCTCCTCCATTTCTACAGAACTTTCCTAGTATTATCTGCTTTGCTTCCTGTTTTTTTATGAAAATTATTATTTTTCCCTGTACTCCAAAGAGCCACCTAAAAAGCGTATTGTTTTTCAGCTGTGGAAAAAGTTATTTCCTCTCCCCCTTTTTGCTTCTAAACTATAGTCTGAAAAAAAACCCATTTCTTCTCTGATTTGCAGAAGTTAAATGTCCCCTTTGGGATCTTAAGCCATGCACAGCTGCCTATAAAACATTTTTTCCCCCTTTGCTTTTCAAAATGTATTTGCCCCATTGGAGCTCTTAAGTACTGGTTCTAAGAATCAGATAGATGCTGTCATTCAAAACTCTATTGTTTCTGACCCAACCATAACCTCATTTCTACCCCCTCTGCCCCAGCACTGTAGGGCAGCAGAGCTACATGAGAAAGCTCTTTCACTGGGCAGCAAATATGTCAAAGGAACCATTTTCACTAGATTTCAGGCTATGAGGGAGGAAATATCAGCCTTTTGTAATTTGGTAATGACAAAATCTCCAGGAATGGAGATGCTCAGCATCAGTGTGAGGAAAAGGATATTCTCTACTCCAGCAGCTGGACAGGCAGATCCTGTGGTTTTCTCTGGCTTCTAACTCCCACGCTAATTAACAGAAACCGGCACCCCACAGGATCTCCATAAATCCTGTCCTGAATGGATTATCCATGGCGCAGACATTTTCAAATTAAGGCTTCAGACTCAGAGGGAAGACGGTCACAGAGAAAAGTATATAAACAGTACCTATTTCCAAAGCAATGAGTGGACTGGCATCATTAGCAACAAAGCCCCACTTTCTAAAATTATGAATAATGAAATAAGCTGTCAAAGTAGTGGATCCTACATCATCTGATGTCTCCAAAAAAGGTCAAGATGTATTACTGGAAGCTCTACCTTAGTCCAGCACAGGTTACTGGTACCTTTACATGGTTAACACCCTGTCCTGTACTTTGCAGGAGGTCAAAGAAGATGGTCAAAAATATCTCTCACAGATTTGAAATCTCTGGTTTTGTGAGTCTGGAAAAAAAATTTAAAAAAATAAAAAAAAAGGTTTCCCATTTTTTAACTCTTTTCAATATTTAATTCCAGTTTGCTTCTATGAAAAAACATAGAGGCACTCTGAGGCAAAATGAGGGGACTTTTATCAAGGCATTCTTGCTTTTCTGTTGTGTGAGTGCTGCTAGCAGGAATCTCAGCAGTTATTCACAGATATGTATAGAACAGAATGTATATTCTCTCTGATGCCTTCTATAACCAATGTAATTTTAAGAGTAAAAGAGAAAGGAATATTTTAGAAGTACATTTTTCCCCTATTATTCATTTCTGCCCAAAGCTTGCACTGACTTGCTGGGATGCCTGCTGAATGTTACAGGAGAGCTGCATGCATCAGAGAGAGCTCTATTCACATCAGTAGCAACCCTCCCATTGAGTTTAGTAGGATGGCAGCTTGCCTACCCATTCCTCTGCAGAGCTGGTTTTCACCTTCTCTCCTTGCCCCTGGTCCCATAAAGAAGGGAGAGAAAAGCAAATATGGACTCATGGGAAAAAAAAAAAAAAAAAAGGTCTAACATCCACATTTCAAAAACATCAGTAGGTAAATTCAGCATGTCTTCCTTGTTCAGGCCCCAAAAATTGTTGCTACACAGATTAAAGTGAAAAAGACCCAACTTCTTTAAAGGCACATACGTGAAATTTCCATCTTTCTAAAGTACAGTGACACTATTACACAAATCATCAAATGCCTGGAAAACAATGCCAACACTAAAGATAAAATTTAATTTGTAGGCAATCATAAGTCTAAATACACTTAATTCTACACTTATGTGTCTAAGGCAAAAAAAAATTCTCACGTGGGCTAAATCCTTAATGAATCAAACTTAATTACTCTAGAAATTAGTTTGGCTGAGATAATACTATTCACACTTGGATTTCTAGAAAGACCTGTCAGAAATTGTAATGCTGAGATCTTGCTTAAGCACCCTAAAAAAAAGAGGAAAAAAAGCCTGAAAATTGAAAAACATGTGTTGATTCCTAGGAAGGATTTCAGCATTTAATTAAAAATAATAGTCATTTAAAAAGAATGCCTACTGCATGACAGATATTTGAAGTTATACAACTTCTAAAGAATTGGAACTTAAACAGAAGAAAATGTCAACAGTAAAATTTTGCCCTAAAGAGTGTCCACAAAACATATATATTAGTAACACTTCTTTTTAGGTATATATTCAGTTCATCTACAATAATTGCTTGCAATTGAGGTGTCTGGCCATTAGGAACTCTTACAATACCTATTGACAAAGAAATAAGGAAGTTGTCCTGTTTGACTTCAAAGTAAGATAGGAATAGATGGCAGTACCACCAAGCAAAAAAGGTAAAAGAGCTGAAAGGTGACAGAGACATTTTCCAGCAGTTTCTTCAATATTTAGCAGGTTCTCCACACTTGCCTGATACTCCTTTCAGCAAGTTTTCAATCATTTCAGTCAGTAATCTTCTGTCTAGCTCATTCTCAGATGTTTCAGAGACACTAACATTTATCCACACCAGACATCCTCATACTCTCCGTATATCCTTCCCTCTGCTCAGAACGGTCTCTACATTACTCATTGACCACCTTCTGTGCAGTTCCATGGTTATTCCTCACCTCCACTGGCTGCCATGGCCAGTATTTCCAGCTTAGATTATGTGTGAGTGTGAGTATGTGTGTTCATTTGGTAAACAGCATAATTCACTCCAGGCAAGACACAGAACTTGGCATGTCTGTTGGTAGCAGATCCAACACTAAGCTGTGTTAACTATACAGTCAGGCATATGGTTGTTCCTGAGATTAAAAGAAGCGCTCCTGCTCCTTGCAGGACTTCACTGCTGCAACTTAAATCTGGCAGCCTGCTACAGCTAATTTCTTGCTTGCTTACCTGGTTTTATCTTTGATTTTGGCTTTTAGTTGTCATTTCAAAATACACTACTGAAAACTTCTATCCCAGACTGTTCAGGCACAAATATTTATTTCCTTTGAGTACAACAAAGAAGATGACTCAACAGTGAGATTTGAGTGGTGCTTATCAAGAGCTTCCTTCCTGTCTGTCTGGTCACCAAGGGTGCCAAAATGAGTTTCTGGATTTTGTTAGGAAGTGTTCATGTAGGTGTCCTTGGCTTTTGACAAGGTTCTTTTCCTATCCAAATAGAGAACAAGCCTGAAACTTTTCCACATCTGTGGACAAGTGAATTCAGCATGATATCTCCAAGGCATCAGTGAAACTCATGTGGTCTTTAATTAGCTCTCTTAACGAAGTTTCTATGTCAAAAGTACTTGACATAACACTCATAAAAATTCAAGACCAGAGCAGACCATACAGAACCATGCCACCAACAAACTTAAAACAATAGAGATCTATTGATGGGCACCTGGCCACCTTACACCAACTGAAAACATGTCCTGCAGCTTTAACTCTGAACACTTGAATAATCTCTTAGAACAGCAATACAGCCATATGTTATCAGCAATGCTGCAGTTGGGAGCAGCAATGCCAGTGGATTCTACGAGTCTTATCTATTGTTCTATATCTATATTCATACACTCACTGAAAGATCAGAGACTCCTGTGTACATCCTTAATATCAGTCTTCCTGATGCAATAGTTGTAGCTGTGTTACCAAAAGAGATTATCACTGTTCCACTCTGCTGGTGACTGCCATGAAAAAGAAAAGCGATGAGTGACTGTTCACTGCAACTTGAGCTTCCTTGCTTTAATATGCAGCTGAGGATTTCTTAGGCAAGCAGCATTAACTCTGTCCCTCTGGAAACCAAAGACACTAGAGCAATTCACTGAGTACACAGGTTTACTTTAACAGCCGACAGCAGAGCAGAGACAGTCAAGCATCCTCAAGTCTGCACAGCAACCAGCCATACTCAGAATAAGTGATTTTGCAAATTATTTTTTAGACAAATGTTATTTTTATCAGTACCATTTAAGGGCACACTTTTGCATATGCATTGTCTGCTGGTCAGTGAACTGATAATACAATTGTTACATGACCGAATGGCTTCAAGGGAAGGATAAAGCTGTTCTCTGAGAGTATCTAAACCTCCCCTATCAATGATAAGATTTCCAAAGTTCCCCTCATGAATTAGATAGATTGGGGAAGCTTTCTATTTTAAACTCCTTTTAAATTTAATCAATCTTTTAAAATAAAAAAATAAATTTTAAAAAGCGAAAGGTTTGTGCATGTGTTCATCAGCTCCTTGCTGATGCCACTAGGCACTGGGCTCACTTATACCGAGTTGTTAGAAACTATCTTACCCCAAAGAGCCCCTGATCTGAAGCATATAAAAAGGAAATCATGTCTTCTCATATGGGATTTGCTCTGAACAACTGTTGATTTTGCTGAAAGAAATAATTTCCATCAAAAATGTGCTAAAAAGCAGTCTGCAGATACATGTTAATGAGGGAATATTGAGACAATCAAACTAATGTTTTGTTTCATTGGCTTACACCAGGACTGAGAAACATGTGGCTCTTGAGCCTTATGCACTTCTTGAGCTGTTTGAGTAAGGTTTCCATGCCAGGGCTAAATCACATCACAGGAAGAGGAGTAATGGGCCATGCTGGCACAGGGACCATGGGTATTATCAGGCTCTCCTGCTAACAGCAAGTACCAAGACAGAAGGGGCTAATGAAGCTGATATCACTGGGTGACCTTGAAAGACTGTTTGCATAGCCCCACCAATTCCCAAAATAGGATCCATGATGAGCCATTGTCATCACCCGTCTGTGAATTACTCTTCAATCATCTCTCCCATTGATTCACCATGTGTCCTATGGTTTGCAGACATATGAATGCACACAGGACTGGCCACCCCTCTGCTAGCCTGAACTAGTATTTGATATTGCAACTGGAAAAGAGCTTTTAAAATCCATTTGTAATGAAGATAGATAGTTATTTAAAATGCAAAATCAAGAAAATCCTATTTTACTTCCCAGTGCCAGAGTTTCAGCGCATGATGTTTGATTATCTTATATGATTATTAACTGAAATTGAGTTATGATTCCTTGGTAAATGCTTTTAATTTTAATTTTGAAAGGAATTTAACTTTTTATGCCATCTGAAACTGTATTTTTAAATTATCATGGACGTTCCTTAGATTCTTGTTAGACATTCCAAAAGATTCTTAGCAGTGAGAGGGAAAGAATGTTACGCAGAGACTTAGGCAAATTATGACATTTATCACCACAAGCAATATTACTGAAGAACTGTATTGACCCATGAGTTATTACCTCTTTTCCTTCATTAAAACGAACCTCATCAGAGACTGTATGTAGACCCAAATGATGATGAATCCTCTGAAAACAAGAGAAAGGCAAGGAGTATACAAAAGTTTTCATAATTCTCCTCATTTCAATGCAGAAGACAGTCAAACTTCATCTACTAAAAACAGATGAAAATATCACAGTGCTGCATCTCTTTTCTTAAGTAAATGTTCATTCCTTGGAATCAAGCTTTTTTTTTTCATTTTTTGTAACAATTTCCAAACACAAGCACCAAAAAAAAATATTGCACAACTTCGGGAACATATTTTCCAGAAAGTGAGCTTGTAATTTGTCTTTCATGCAGCAGGGAGTTGCCATTGTCATGCTGTGGTCTCGGTGCTCATGTGGTTCTGTGCAGGCAGTTACTTTTTGTGCTATTGATCAAAATGCTTCCATTGTGATGGCCCTCATTTTATCTACTCAGAGGAATTTATCATACACAGGATGTAGTGAGGCCCTGATCCTGCAATACAGGAGTGTAGAAGATGTTGAAGCCATACAGACCCCCTACCAATTTCCAGTTCTTGCACAAAGTTCTGTTACACTTACTCTAGCCTTTCATGAGATTGTGTGTGTACATCACACTTTGTCCAGTTGCTCTCAGCTACCAAATCAAAGCTGTTATTGGTTCCTCCATGCTTTAATTGGAAGAATGACTCTGAAGATATTATCATGAAGTGTAAAAGGCACCAAAAATGGGGTATGAATGTGTTTTTTTCAAAAGAAAACTCACATATCTAAAAAACATGATGTGAAGCCCTGCTGGACCCAACAAATATAAAAAAATTGCCAGAATTTCCCCCAGGGAAAAATAATATGCATTTACACTGAAAGAAGTATCAGGACTGTTGTTTGTGATGCCCTTCATCCCGCACTGTAATTTGTAAGTGAATCAGACTGAAATTTGGGTGGTCATTGGAAATTTCTAGCCATGTTATTACTCTAGAATTGTAATATACTGTATAATGTGTTAGTATCACTAGATAGCCTGTGTAAACCAACCTGGCCCAGGTCTCACTGATTTTAATAACACTATGTTAGCTAAGCAACTGAGCCAGAAGCTGTGGTTTTTCTTTCTTCATAAAAACAACTGAAATGGGTGTCATTCTAGTTCTTCACACAGAAGAGCTAAACTGAGGGCTGTTAAGCATATTTGCTACAGAATAACAACCAAAGACCACATGAGAAAAAAAGGTGGCTGTTCCTGACACATTTAGTAATGATATATTTTATCACAACAGACATGGTACCCTTTAAACATTGAAAGGTTATGATAATATTTATACAAGGCTCAAGGTGCACCACGGGACAATAAAACCATTATTAAAATGCAAAAAACCACCATAATTATGTAGGACTCTTGATAAAATTCAGACAAATAAAATCAGTGACCAATAGGGAAAGGAGAAATAAAGGACCACCTGAGGTTAGAACAGGTGATAATTATGAAGTGTCTCAGAGACCAGTATATTCAAGCGAAAGAAAAAGCAAAGCAACACATCTTGACACGGAAGAGGGGGAAAGAAGATCTTTCCTTGTGCTCTCCTAGCTAAAGTGGGTAGAAGCAGAGCTTAATAAGATAATTAAAAGCAGTGCTGCCAGGGGCACAGATGTGAAGCCTTTAAAAGGCAAATGCAGCCAGACTGCCAGTGCCTCAGTAAGCACCCACCATCCCCAGGAGTGGCTCACCTTTCTGCCTGTACAACAAATCCTGCTGTGCTGTAAGGAGGGGCTAGAGCTAATTTTTCTTGGCAGTAATGGACATGACTTGTGCTCATATACAACTATGTTGGCACTGTAGAGCAGGCATGAGACTAATGAGGAAACTCTGGGTCTTCCAGGTGCTCTCTAGGTAACACAGCAAAGTCACAGGTTTCCCCTCTAGCCAAGGGGCTAAGATCCTCTCCTACAATTCAGCTCCAGCAAAGTCCTTATTTTCTCTTACCTTAAGCAGCTTTGTCCTACAGTTTTTAACAGCCCGTTAGATTTATCCATGCCCTGCTCACTCCATTCTTCTTCATCCCACTTTTGGTTTTTCCTCCTTCAATATTTCATCCAATAACACCTAATTGTATGCATTTTCAAGGCCTGCTTGTCTTCTGGTCATCATCCTGAAGTGATAAAATGTCTATTTTGATTTCTTCATCAAACCAGTCTCCATCATCTATTGGGGCTGGATTTTAAGCATGATTTCTATTCTTTTCATGCTTTGGAGGAATTCCCTATAAACAGAGCTGTTTCATTACCTTCCTTTAAATCTATGCTTATGGCTCTCCCTTGCTCTGATCTCTATGAAAACAGTTGCACTAATTAAGATTTTGATATATCAAGACCCTATGATGTTAGCCAGGATTTTTTATTATATTATCCTGCTCACTTGTCCTTTACACTTTTCATCTGATATATGGCCTGTAAGCTTAGAGACAAAGACTTAATTTTGTTCTTTGTTTGTACAGCTTATAGTACAATAACAGCTGGGTCTTTTTCTGGTCCATGTCTAGATCTTCTAGGCATTGCTGTAGCTGAAATCATAATAACAGCAACAGTACAATGTAAAGGAAATCTACCTGGAGGTCAAAATTCAGCCAAAACGTGTGCAACTGCATCTTGTGCC
>VWZD01007228.1:0-25784 GCA_013396695.1 Sakesphorus luctuosus | reverse complement strand
TAAATCATCTAAGTATTTTCTTTTGCTTTGCCTCTGCTCAAAAGAAAAAAAAGGTGCCCAGTGTAAAGCCATTTCAGCATTGCCCTTCCTATTTTCAAGTTCATTTATTTTACTTTACCTTTCTGACTTCTTCTTAACCTATTCCCTGTCTGCTCCCCAGTGTCTCAAAATCTTAGTTTCCCCTATATGACATTGATACCTCTAAATATTTTGTTTGTACAGATAAAAGTACATGAGGAGGAAACAGGAAAAGCAGCCTTTCACATTCACTGTCCCCATATATAGAGATATCTCTTTTATCCGTTTCTCCCTCTCTCTCTCTCACACACACAGACACACATGCAGACACAGAACACTTTCAAGTCAATGCAGATTATGTATTGCTATAATTTCAATTTCCACAACACCTCCCATCAAGTGCTTTACGAATACCAGTGAATTCATAATACCTATGAGAGGCAGAGAAATATAAATAACCTTACGAAAGACGGTAAAGGTTGTTCAAGATGGTCTTATTTTTAGAAGTATTGAACATGCACAGCTGTCTTTAACTTCAAGAAGAAAATGGAAGATGTTCATCACTTTGGCAAAGAGGATTCAAATCCTTGGCCCCTTCTACCTGAGATTTAAGTGTCTAATTTTCTCCAGCACCAGTACAATATAGGCTTCAAGTAGAAATCCCTGAAAAAGTTATTTGCCTATGCTATATAGAGTACTGGATGAGATGATCATAAAAGTGATCCAAACTTAATGTCTATGAACTTTGAAGATAGTGGTTTAGGCAATTTTCCTGCTGTAAATCTTCAGTTGGAATAGAGCTCAGGTCCTCTAACTGACATTATTTTTTTGGCTTTTATCACAAATTTCTGATTGTTCTTTTCAAGTATGCTAAAAAGTCTTGAATTAATAAAACAGAATTCATAAAACAAGCAGATGCATTACATTGTAAACATTATCCCTCTTAAGGTCTACAGTCTATATAGTAACACATGACACATGATTAAATAATATCCTGCCTTGAAAACAGACTATTTCTACCACAGTCCTTTATTTTTTGCCAGTTTATTGTGCTATATCACAGTACAATGCCCTGCTTATAAGAGAGGGAGGCTAGAACATATTATGTGACTGCATTAGGATACAGTGTTCCTGGGAATCAAATTTGATGAAGTTACAAATGTGAATTTTTCTTCTTTTGCCCGCTGTTTGAAAGAGAACAAAAAGAAAAGGGAAAAAAAAACCCAGACAAAAAAAAAACCTGCCAACCTTACTTCTTAGGTTTTTGTCTTGGGGCATTTAGGAAAAACCCTGAAATTTATTTTTCAGACTTCTATTTTTTTTAATGTATGACTCAGGTTCTAAAAATACACCGATACTTAATAAAATAAAATTTTAAGAAATCAATGCTAAGGTTGTTAAAGGAAGAACACATTAAAGTGAAATAATTTAGAGATATGTTTGTTATCCATGCATGACAAAGCACAAAAAATGAGTATCAGCCGTGGGAAAAATGACTGCACTCCTCTTTTCATCTCAAAATCTCTATGGTCACTTGGTTAGGAATGGTTTATGATTTCTCCTTTGCTTTGATTTATATGCAAGTCATTGTTCAATCTAATTGTGTCCAATATATCATCAGAATCCATTGCACCCTGGCATTTCGGCATGTATACCTTCATAGAAAAAATGATACTAATAAAAAAGTTCTGTTTACCCCCTCTCTTCCTCCCCACAAGGAAGTCTAAGAAATCAGATCATTCTACGTACATCAGTGAATCAACAAGGGCAATAAATCAATGTAATAGATTAAAAGTTACAATATGCTAGACTATACGTGTGCTTATCCCAGTGAGCTCTTATCACCTTAGGTCTGCATGTAAAAAGAAACTTGTGGATTCCCCAAAAGCAAATGTTCAATAACTAATTTCAAAGGTCATTAAAAATCTGAAGTTAGAATGTTTCAGTAGAATTTATGACCCAGTTGACAAAAATATGATACTGGCATAGTGTAGTCTAGACAATTCCCTACGGACTGCCTTATGGCAAAAAACATCTTGTAACACCATGGGAAGACAAGGACAATGAAAGAAATTGGACTTTTTTGACCCAAGAGATCATATGATGTAAGCTCAGATTTTTTGTGTTGCTACTCTGATCCAAATTTTATTAGTTGATACTTTCTCCCAGGTAGCAAGAGACAGGACAGGAGGAAATGGCCTCAAGTTTCACCAGTGAAGGTTTAAATTGGTTTAATAGGGAAAATTTTTTCAATAAGAGTGTTCAGGCATTGGAACAGGCTGCCCAGTGAAGTGGTGGAATTACCACCCCTGGAACTGTTGAAAAAATGTCTAGATGCAACACCTGGCGGTGTGGTTTAGTGATGAGCATGGAAGTATTGGGTTATCAGTTGGACTAAATGATCTGAAAGGTCTTTTCCAACCTTAACAATTCTATGATTCTGTGACCTGCATAAATGAAAATTATTCTCTGGGTGGTGTTTTTGGTCACTTGTGGACTGCTACCTTCTCTGAGAAGTAGGAAGTATTGGCACTGTGGCAATATGGACTTGTGCATCCTCTCTCATTTGCTGCTGTAAGACAGGCTTGACCAGAAATATAATTTCCCCTCACCCCCTTATTATAATTTCCCCTCACCTCCAAAAAAAAAAAATTGGGATAGCAGAAAGGAGCAGGATGGGAGGTTGACATCACACCAAGGCTATGGCAGTCCTCCTGCTCTCTGACTTCCCATCCATCTGGAAAACAGACCACACTATGAGAAGTGTCACCCCTTTCTATGCTCACATGCTTAAGGTAGAAGCCTGTTTCAGGATATGCACTGATCAGGAGTTTGGCTCCTATAGTGTTGAATAGTCCCAGAGACTGTTGGCTGTTGGCTCAGCTGTAGAAAACCTGGCTCAGGAGAGTGAGGGTCTACATGCCTTGCATGATGGTTGGTAGTCACACCATCCATTTGCTGAGTTTGAGTTCAAATAGGGAGAACATCCAACTGTGCCTCTTTCCCCTATTCATGAGAAATTTAATCCACTTCTGTGAATTCCTTAATATATATAATCCATTCATTGAAGATTTACTGGGTGGGATTTGCCTGCTGTGGGAGGTAAAAGACAGACCGAGGAAATGATTCAGTACCCTCTCAGCATCATAACCCTTCAGACTAGGATGCGGTTGAATTTCTGAATGACCTATTTATCAGTAAAGTGTCAGTAGGAATTGATGAAACCTTAAAAGCCACAGTTAAGCAGCATGCAGCATAAGGATGGAGAGAAGAAGAAGCTGTGTGCATTGTGCTATTAAGAAGAAAGCATGCTACTAGCAGTAGTCATCCCTTTTAATTCAGATAACACCTGTGTGGAATATTTAAATCACATTTAGTCTGAGATTTTAAAAAAAAAAAAAGAAAAAATTGACTTAATGAGGAGGCACCATGAGACACCATGGTGAGAACAGACCAAAATAGACTTGTGACACAAAACCCTTTTTGAAGCATCGCCCTATGCAGGGGTATATTATCAACAGAGCAGATGAATAACTAAAATCCAATCTTGCTGGGTTGATTTTGTTACATTAAGAACTATTATTATAGCAGCAAAGGCCTAATTTTTACTTCACTATTAAAATTCATTGTAATAATTACTATGGACCCATCAATGATAAAAAATGTTGTCTGCGTGTGTGCACTCATGCCCACCCAAAGTGATATGCAATTTTTAACACACACTGTGGAACCCTACCCCTTGTCCCTGCCTGTACAGCCCTATGTAACTATTAGCTGTTGCTTCCCACTCCGCCTTGCTTTTGAGATTACTTGAATTTCCTCACTGTTTATCCTGAATACAGTAAGGGTTGTGTATCTTATACAGACCTCACAACAACAAGCTTAGTAAATCCACACCAAAAAGATGGTTTAAAAAAGGAGAAAAACAGGTTAAATGTACAGAGAATTGAGTCTTGTTATCAGTGTCTTATTTCATGTGTCATCAGATAATGAATGTGCAATCTGCTGTACTATGTAAGCACAGGGTGTTAAAAGAATTTACTGTACATGAAGTGAGGTTCACAGTTGCTACCAGCAAGTGCTCCATCTGAAACACTTTGTAACAGCAGCTACAGTAGTGTATATATACACAAGACATACTCAGACAAAAGTGCATGTATATGTTATAAATCATAGAATCACAGAGTCATTGGGTTGGAATAGACCTTAAAGCTCATCAGGTTCCAACCCCACAGTTATGGGCAGGGACACTTTCCACTAGACCATGCTGTTTAAAGGCCCATCCAACCTGTCTTTGAACACTTTCGAGGACAGGGCATCCACAACTTCTCTATGTGACCTGTTCTAGAGATGTCCACACACACACACAGGTATATACAGAAATTGCATCAGTGACATTTAAATACCTCTCCCTTTTCCAGAACTCCCTCTGTAAAAGGGATTTTCCTATGCATATAATTAATGAGTTTAATCCTGTAATTACTTTAGTTGCATACAGAGCTCTGAGAAATTGGGAAGACTTGCTTGGCAAGCAAGCTCTCAAAAAAAAAAAAAAAGACAGAAAAATCAGCTTTCCAGTTTGAATGAACTCCACAAGCCCAGGGTGGTGAGCATCACTGGAGAAATGTAGAGGAAATTGCAGCTAACAGGAAGGAAGAGAAATTGTTCACCAAAGAAATTAAGATAAAAATCAGACCAATGAGAAGGAAAACAAACATGTTGTGTCTTAATTCTGTTTCTAGCTTTCTCCCTGGTAGACCCCCCCGCCCTTATTCAAGGTAGTTGTGTGAGGCAGGAGCACTGCAGATGGAGCAGGAATAGCATACATACAGCATTATCAGATTAAAATGAGAGAACGGCCCACAGGGCAGAACTGTTCACACATAGTGGAAGGAAAATTTGTGAGATAGTTATTGAAATAAACAAAATACACCTGAGATCCTAGTAGAAACAGCTCAGTTTTCAGTGGGTTATGCAACACACTGGCAGATATTTTGTATTGATGGTTTGTACAGAAGCTGGTGAGGTAAGCAGTGATCACTACAAATAAAAAAAAACCAAACCTGCAACAAAAGACAACTGCAAACAGGATAATAGAACAGGATAAGTAATACAAATTGATGGGTTTGGAGCCATTGCATGAGCAGGTATAGCTCAGTGTGTAATCTCTGGGCCAGGGAATGTAACTGACTGAAGACTTACTCTTAACACCTCTAAGAAAAGCCACAGACAGAGGAAGCCATAGATCAAGTGTAGAAAATAATTTTTTTTCCTTGCATGAATCCACATGACATGTCTTACTATACTCATTATCATCACAATTAGTACTTCTCCTTTTATTTCCCAAACTGCAGCATCACATATTATTAAAAAATATTCATACATCATCTTTTATGGTTTTCTCTTAGTCTATTTTTAGATGACTAGTTTCTGAATCCTTGTTTGTATTTTCTGTTGGGNTCCCAAACTGCAGCATCACATATTATTAAAAAATATTCATACATCATCTTTTATGGTTTTCTCTTAGTCTATTTTTAGATGACTAGTTTCTGAATCCTTGTTTCTATTTTCTGTTGGGTTTTTTTAATTATTATTTTGTTTGTCTTTTTGTTTGCTTGCTCACCCAGTTGTGTAAGAATACTTCTATATGGGGCAAAAATGTAAGGTTCTAATGCCATTTTTCAGACTCCATCTCAGGTCTTACAAACTGACAACAATCTACAGAGCACACATTGAGACACTCTGTTAAATGGCAGCTGCTTGAGAACAAAGGATTACTTATTTTTATAAGGAAGAGGATTAATTCATGTCAAAAAGGACTTAGGGAAAATCTGATGTGTATGTAGGCTGGAACACAGTGTGGAAAACTTGTGGTATCTTGTAATAATACAAGAAACCCTTACAGATAGCAAGTGCCCAACAGCAAGCACAATCAGTTTATAACTCAGGCCACTGTGTCAGATAAGACAGAACAGGTGACTACTCCCACCAGAAATGTGCTAGCAGAATAGAAAAAGCCATCTTCTACCCAGATCACCACCTCAGCATGTGACAGGTCCATGCAGTGGCCCCAGAGGATGTGCTTGCAGAACACAGTTCAAGAAATCTATCATCTTGTTTCTGTTCAAATATAAGATGTAAGGAGGTGAGGTGGTTATATGCAAACTAAAGAAGGAAGACAATCTTTGGTAAACAGAGAGACAGGAAGTGCATTCTCTAGAAGTGATTATGCTTTATTTTGAAAATATGTTGCACACTTGACACAGTATTCTCTTTGTGTGGGAGAAGATGGTCCACAAAAACCTTTGGGAGTTATCTAAGGCTTTCTTCCCAGTAGGTTATTTTCTTCAAAAACTTTCTGTTTATCACTATCTAATCTATTATAAAGTATATATTTCTTCTTCAGAACAATTTTATGAGCTCCAGAAATAAGGGGAAAAGATACTGCTCTGAATTTCTTCTTTTGCAATGTTCAGATGTTCAACACTCAAAAGAGCTGTTTAGTACCTTCACATCTTTAGATCATCTGGGGCAACACAAAACATCATGACAATCATTCTTTTGTACTTGTGCTGAAACTGGAGAATCTGATTCTCACAACCAGANGTTCTTTCCCCATTCTAAAGGAATGCTTGCAAGATCTTCTGCTAATAGTGTAATTTCTTTGATATCCTTAACATGGATGGCTTTGGCTAATTCTATGTGAGTCACTTTATCAGACACATATCCGTATTAAAAATTTAGGTCATGGCTTTCAACATCTGATTTCATTTGAAGACATACCCTTGAAAGGTGTCATTACAATGATCTTGTTAAACCTTTCTGGTGAGTACTCCAGAAAATTGCTGAGACATTTGACATGAAAAACCACCTTACACAGGAGTATCCATTTTTCAAAATAATTATTCTTGCCATAGTTTTAAAATTAAGTACTCAAGGTAAATAATCTTCTTGAGAGATAAGAAGCCTTGAATTGTCTTGCCTAAACTACAGAGTAAGAGAACATGAAGGAACTGCAACCACAGTAGGTCAGTGCCTTGTATTCGAAATGACTGCCATCAACTCAGCTTCTCCAGTCTTATCACCCTTTCTAGAATCCTATCAAAAACACAAGTCTTGTGGTGTTCACGGATTTTCATGGAGGAAGAGATACACAATTTTGCAGAATGTTCTATAGTAAAATACTTTTTCCACAAAAATAAAAAAGAATGAGCAAGCACACCACATTCAGAAAAAAAATACCTTAAAGAATATGAAGCCCATATGTCTGGAGTTATTATTTTCCTATAAGTCTACCCATTCACATCTGTAACATTTCACTCACCTTGCAACAACTCTCCACAGCTTGAGAAAATAACCAAAAATTAAGATCAAACTCCCTTGTTTACAAAAGAAACACCATTCCTGTCACTGTCAGAATAACATAACAGAATAAGATACACCTATAATAACCAACATATAAAGGCAGATTTCCAAGTCACATTCTTCTTATGCCAACCTGTGTTTCAGGTGCTCTCATAGGAAAGCCATTCTCTCCTCTGATATTCATCTGGTTGCTACAGCTTAAGCTTAACCCCAAGGTCAAACCAGTGCCACAGCTCAACCTATACTCACATTAGGCACATGCAAACAAAAATACCTATTGAACACATATATACATATATATCCAGCTGCCCACCCACATCAACATGTAGGGACACACTCGGCACCAATGGCTTCATTCTGCTCCACTCTCTGGAAGACCAAGATGAAGGTCTATTGTAGAAATATCTGCACAGTCTACATATCTACTACACGTGCTATGTCAATGCCTTCAACAGGCAGACTCAAACATTCAATATGTCTGGCAGCAGTTTCCCCAGCTGCAGCACCTGGATACATGAGCCCTGAGTCACAGAGCCCCACCAGCTGCAGGTATGCACACCTCTGCATCAATCAACACACACTCACTCACTCAAGGTCCATCCAGTAACCTAGAAGTACAGTCCATTCTGTCATGGATCCCCAGCTCTCCCAGTTGTCTCCTGTACAAAAACTTGCCCATTCACATACACATGCAGGCATATGCACACACCTGTAACTTCGGCCACGCCACCCTGACATCTAATCTTGGAAGCTAAGCAGGGTCAGGCCCGGTTGGTACTTGGATGGGAGACCTCCTGGCGATACCTGGGGCTGTAGGTTCTAATCCTGAGGACTTCACTGTCACCATCCAAGCTCTCCCGGCCATGGCAGATGAACCTTAGGAGCAAAGGGTGGGGCCAGTTTTGCATACTCTGTACCTGACCTAAAAAATCCACTGTTCAGGCTCAAAGGACACACCCACGTGGGTAGAGCCCTTCCCAAACCTTCATTCACGAAGCCTAGCTATGATGATGATATGCGCGCGCACACACACACGCACACACACACACAGACACAGACACAGAGGCACACACACAGTTACGTGCCTCTCAGGCCACCTACAGACTACAAGGTCTCTGCCAGCTGGCCAGGACTCCCCTGGTCCCTCCAATAACCAACTTCTCCCATTGTCTCACCCTTAGAGTTACATGCACTCACTTCACCTACACATTGGCTGGGAGATGTAATGTTTGCTAGTTCCCACATGCTGGCATGAATAAATATCCCCTCCCACTCCAGGTGCTGACACTATAATCCACTTCACTCTCCCCAGTTGCTGGCAGACACATGGGCCCTCTGACCTATCATCTGAATCCAGCTGCTAGAGCTGGTTTACCCTGAGACATGCACCATTGTGCTTCTCTGCTCTTTGTGGAGATGAGTCTTTGGCTGATGGCTCCTGTGATGGATTTCAGAGTAGCTGAAATAGGACACTACTGGGTTCTCTCATTTGCCATTGACTCTCTGGGGCCCTTTGTAGGTGTGAAGATAAACTGTCTGTCACATAAATTGTATAACGCTTTGGAGTAAATGGCCTTAAAGATCTTTTCCAACCTTAACAATTTTATGATTCAATTCTATTACAAAGGCCTCATTGATGAAGAACAATCAATATGGTACTGATAACTCTCAAAACATTAATTTCAGATGGTGGTATTTTAATGGCGAAATCTTAGATATTACATTTGAGTGGTATCTGCATTGGTGATGATTCCTGTGTGATATCTCATTTGCATCTATCAGCAACAGGCTGTGTTGTCATGCACCTGGATCACAATATTCCAGTATCACCCAAGAGCCTTGGCTTTGAAAGCAAATGTTAGTAGAAAATGCCTGATTTTAGTGGAAGTGACTATCAAAGCACACAGCATAGCTTGAAAATGTGGTCTTCTAAATACTGCTTTAATTTTTATTTTACTCTGTAGTCCAAAAATATCCCTCAGAGACATTCCATTTCTTTCAGTGTGGTAACTTTAAAGAGCCCTCAAACTGAATCAACATTTCAGTACTGTACATTCAACTGAAAACCAAGAGAGGACTATATCCTTCACAAGGAGCCATCCTTTCTTTTACTTACCTCTTTTTTGGATTTTATATATCGGAAAAGTCCCTCTAATGTGTTTTTATCAATTTTCCCATGCATGCAACCACTCAGTTGAAGATCTTATCTCTCACACACTTATGTATATATAAATAAAAAAATGCATTATACATAAACAAAGTTTTATCTAGACAAAATGATCATTTAAGGTTTCTGTGAGGCTTCACTGGGGCTTCATGACTTTAATGAATCTAATGCTGAATTGTTCTGAAGACAGTTTTTCACTTAGCTTATGGTCAGTAGAAAGACTCAAATAAATCTTTTACTACCTTATAGACAGGGGTTTACTGCTACATAGGTCTAGCTACTGCAAAAATATGCTGTTGAACTTAGTCCCAGTGACCATTCTAGTGGAAGAAAAATATATTTGTTGGAGGGAAGATATGAAAATGAGTGGCAGGTGACAGCAAAACCACCAGTCTCACAGTGGACTATGTATAATTACAGGGCCTACAAAAGAAGATGGATCATCAGGGGCTGTGGGATACCATCCCTTCCCTAACTTCAATAAAGCTGACCACCAGCAACAGTGAATCTGACTCCAAATGACAAAATATGATTGATTGTCTTTCAACTGATTCAGAAACAGGTCTAGGTTAGTGAACAGTTATATTGACATGCAATGTGCATTGTATATTACTTATTCAAAGTGAGAGACACATTACAATCATTTTATAATTCAGAAATTATCTCTAGTAACAAAAGTAGATTACAATCTTGATTATTCTCTTGTGGGAAAAGAGAGTCTTTTTAATTGTTTCCTTTAGCCTTGTTATGTATGAGAGGGAACTTCTTTTGCTGAGATCCTTTCTATCATTACAGATTTGTTTTCATTACAAATAATATATTCAAACATATATCTAGCATTTCCAGACTATGTCTCATTCATTATACTAGTTTGTACAGTGAACTATGGTACATAGACTGGAGGGTGTATGAAAATTCACAACTGTTAATTTTGTAAAAACATGGATACTAGAAAGCTCCTCCTCTTCCAATAAGTTACTTCCCATCCTTTTTTCTTTTTTCAAAGCAAATGTGCGGACAATTCATAAATTTTGTCACAGCTACTATTCTCATTAATAACATAGACTGCTTAATAAGAAAAATCTATAATTAGTCTTTACTAAATCATAATTATTAGAATATAAACTGTCAGATTCATTGTAAATGAATGTCAGTGACTGGAAAAGAAGATTTACAGAGATCATGGTTATTGTTTAACTATCACAGTCATAAGCACTGCAAAAGGACCTAAACAGTTCAAGTGTAAAAGACCTTTATTAGAACAAGAAAATTTTCACCCTGATCAGAGCTCATAGTGTTGAATTCCACCATTTAATTTATCATACTTTGCTGAATGAGTGATGTAATGGAAGTTCATTGGAACTCATATCCTTTCAGAGGCAGCCCTCAATAGCTAGTTATTATTATGTAAACACAAACTCAGCTATCCTAATTAATGAGAACAGTACCTGAAAAGGTTCAGGTTCAATTGTGATTAGGATCCAGAATCAAGTGCTAATCCTAACTGCTTGAAACTTCAAACTAGAAGGAAATGTAATGTGCAAGATTTCTGGTGGTGAGATTTTTCGCACTTCTGCTTCTGTCCATGGCCAAAATTAGCAATAAAACACCTTTTCTCATAGTATTTTGTCACTTCCACCTCTGATCACAGGCAAAATACCAAAAGTAATCAGTAATTTTTGAAACATTACAGAATTTTAATAGCATTTCGCTCTATCAAAAATATAGAAATGTAAGGTTTTCCCTTTCTTTTTCCTTTCTTCCTATTTCCTTTCTTATGTCCATCTTTCTTTTTCCCTTTCTTTCTTGTTTTTTTTCTCTTGTTCTCTATCTCTCCCTGCTCCAAGTTCCTTTAACCCTTTTAGTAGCTTTTAAATATTGCTACTATTGTAAAACTCAGCTTACTAAGGTGTGTAAGCAAGTACCTAAGATTCCATATATAAATGGTTTCATTGACCCTTAAGAAATGTTCATATCCTTAAAGAAAAAGTATATACCCTACTGAACAGGGCCTTTATTTTGGCTCTGCAATGAATTCTGTTTGTAGTATTAACCCTTTTTCAAGTGCTAGTGTCATTTGGCTAGCCTAGCATTTGCCTAAGTTTCTTTTCTGCCCAAGAGATCTAATAATGTTTCTTGTGCCTCCAGTCTGGAAAAACTTTCTCTTTTTGGTGACATCTCTGTCAGAAGAGGAAATTAGGGCCTCATTGTTACAAACTACAAGAAGTTACTGAGCTCATGTAAACACTGGTGAAAGCTTATATGAAATTTCTCCAACTGCCTTCAGGCAAAATTTGCAAGGCTACTTCTAGTAAAAGAATTAGGTGGTCTGAAACAGTTAGTCTGATTTTCCCTGAAGTGACATGGGGCACATTCATATACACTGCTCTTCCAGAGCAGCAGTGGAGTCAGTAACTTCTAGGAGAAGGGCAGCTGAGGACAGAGATTTCTACAAACCAGTGCATTTGGAACAGGAAGAGGATATCTGTCCACATTCCTTATTTCACTGTTCTAAAATGACAAGACTAGGTGTCCTAGCTTCAAAAGGACGCAGCAAGAATACATTAGGAAGATAAAATTCTGTGACACTGTGGGAGCCACATGCGTACCCAAGAAGTGTATGTTTTTAATTATGTTCCCTGAAATTATTAACAACATGTACGTGTACAATATAGGAAGCCCTAATATGCTCTAAACATCTTTGTTGAAAGGCAGAATTCAAAAGTAAAACAAAAAAAAAAATACACTGTAAGTCTCTGCAAAGAATTTTTGACAAAAATGTTTTTTATTTTTAGAGTATAGTAACTTGTAGAAAAAAAAAGTACCAGACTGACAGTTCTGGAAATGTCTGTGTCTGTCCACAAAAAGGTGTACTGCACAGGGAGCAGGAATAAAAGCTTCAACAGCAATGTTCCCAAGCTCTGATCAGAAGGGACTACCATCAGCCCATTATAGTCCTTGGCTGGTGACAAGGGTGCCAATTAGTACTGCCAAGTGCAATGATGGCTCTTCTGATGTGGATGCTTCACTGTTGGAAACTGGAACCATGAAACTCATTTCCAATAGCCCATTGAAGAACCATCAGATGATAACAACTTTTAGTCACAGACTTAGACTGGCATTGTACTGACAATGCAGATATAAAAGACTCTACATCATATTACCAATTCCAGAGAAACCCAGCTACCCCTCCATTGTATTTCTAGGGAAGACAGAGATTGCAGAGATTCACTGAGAAATCATGAAAGAGAATGTGAATGAAATTTTCTTTTTTTTCTTTCTCTTTCTTTCTTCCTTTCTTTCTTTCTTTTTTCTTTCTTTTCTTTCTTTCTTTCTTTCTTTCTTTTCTTTCTTTCTTTTCTTTCTTTCTTCCTTTCTTTCTTTCTTCCTTCCTTCCTTCCTTTCTTCCTTCCTTTCTTCCTTTCTTTCTTCCTTTCTTTCTTCCTTTCTTCCTTTCTTCCTTCCTTTCTTTCTTCCTTTCTTTCTTTCTTCTGTTCTTCCTTTCTTTCTTTCTTTCTTTCTTTCTTCTGTTTTCCTTTCTTCTTTCCTTCCGGACTTCCATCCGCAGTTCCTTCTGCACTTCCTTCCTTCCTTCCGAATTCCTTCCTTCCTTCCAAATTCCTTCCTTCCTTCCACACTTCCTTCCTTCCTTCCAAATTCCTTCCTTCCTTCCGCACTGCCTTCCTTCCTTCCGCACTGCCTTCCTTCCTTCTCCACTTCCTTACTTCCTTGCATGCTTCCACACTTCCGCACTTCCTTCCACACTTCCACACGTCCTTCTGCACTTCCTTCCTTCCTTCCTTCCTTCCTTCCTTCCTTCCTTCCGCACTTCCTTCCTTCTGCACTTCCGCACTGCTGCACTTCCTTTCTCAGATCACCCAGTTCAATCTTCATTTTAATTAGCTTTATATACTTAGAAATACTGTGTAGATGCAAGGAAGGGTAAAGTAAAGACGTGCTGGAATACAGGCTGAAATCTTTTGTTTTGATCTTCGTATTTATTTTCATGTGATTTAAAGGTATTATTCTAACAGCTGTCGGAATGCGCAATAACATGGAAAAAGCTGGTGACTTTAATCCAATTTCTAAACAAATAATCAGAGGCCACAAACCACATTATCAACATGTAATTTCCTTCTTGACAGGCTAGCCAGGGACACTAAGCCTTTAAGAAGGACAAACCATTCAACAGACACAGGGATAATTGGAGTGAGAAACTGCCAAAGGCCACCAGCCTTACACTGTTGTGTCATACAGTCATGACCATATTTTCCCACATTTCTTAGTACAAAAATGTACTTGGTAACACTGAAAAGGTTTTCATGAAAGATAAATTATCTTCTGCATAAAGTTCTGTATGCATGTATATCTACCGAAGTACATGTATTTTTGTGTGTTCTATAGGTAAATGAGAGAGAGAGAGATACTATGTATTTTTTGTATCATTCATGTATGTACATATATGTAAACCTTGGAGGCACTCCAAATTGTGAGTGATTTTCCCATTAGTTCAAATGAAGGTAACTATTCATGTATTTTAGCAAGAATATAACTTTAACACTATGATGATAGGCAGAGAAACACTTGGAAGTATCTTCTGTTTGTTTTAAAGATGTCCTTTTCACATAAACACATGTAATGAGCAATGGCAAAAAATGTTGTATGTGTAATCATTATTTAAATTCTTCGCTGATGACTTTTAGTCAAATGAATTTTTTTTAGCAGATAAGCTGTATTACATGAAACCATTCAGCATTTAAAAAGGCTGTTTTTTCCCTGTAGTATGATGAATATCTGTTTATCACTGTACATCACTTACAGTTGTCTCAAGTAAATAAATATTCAAAATGCACTCATCTAATGTAAGAAAAGGTTTTGAGGTCACAGAGATTTAGGAACATAAATCATAGAATTAAGGTTGGAAAAGACCTTTAAGATCACTGGACTCAATAATTAATCCAACACTGCCAAGTCCACCCCTAAACCACGTCCCACACAACACATCTTTTAAATACTTCCAAGGACTGTGACAACCACTTCCCTGGGCAGACTTCCAATGCCTGACAACTCTTTCTACGAAAATTTTTTTCCTGATATTCAGTCTAAACCTGTCCTGGCACCACTTGGGGGTATATGATCTCATACTATAGCTTGTTACTTGGAAAAAGAGACCATTCCCAATTTCAGATAGTTGTAAAGAGAGATAAGGCGTCCCCTGAGATACAGAGGACAATCACTGCCCTAGCCCCATTATTGTTGATACAAGCCAGGATGCCATTGGCTTTCTTGGCCACCTGGGCACACCAGAGGCTCATGTTGACCAGCACCCTCAGGTCCTTTTCCTCCAGGCTACTTTCCAGCTGCTCCTACACATGCCTGTAGTGCTCACAGGGGTTGTTGGGACCCAAGTGCAAGACACAGCACTTCACCTTGTTGAACCTCACACAACTGGCCTTGGCTCATCTATACACCCTGTACAGGTCCCTCTGCAGAACTTTCCTGCCCTCCAGCAGATCAACACTATCACCCAACTTGGTGTCATCTGCAAACTTGCTGAAGGTGCATTCAATCCCCTCATCCATATTCTTGATAAAGACATTAAACAGGACTGGCCCCAATACTGAGTCCTGGGAAACACCACTGGTGACCAGCAGCCAGTTGGATGTTCCTCCATTCACCACCAGCCTCTGGGCTGACTGTCCAGTTAGTTTTTTTACCCAGTCAACAGTGCATGAACAACCATTTTCTCCAGGAGAATGCTGTGGGAAATGATGTAAAAGGCTTCACTAAAGTTCAGGTAGACAACATCCATAGCTTTTCTCTTACTCACCAAGGGGGCCACCTTGTCATGGAAGATCAGGCTGATCAAGCAGGACCTCTCTTTCAGAAACCCATACTGTCTAGACCTGATCCCCTGGTTGTCCTGTGCATGTCACAAGATGACAGGATGATTTGCTCCATGACGTCCCCAGTTTCAAGGTCAGACTGACAGGCCTGTAGTCCTGAGCATCACATTGGCCAACCTCCAGTCAACTGGGACCTCCCCTGTTAACCAGGACTGCTAGTAAATAATGCAGAGCAGCTTGGGGAGCTGCTCTGCCAGCTCCCTCAGTACCCTTGGGTGAATCGTGTCCAGGACCATAGACTTGTTTGTGTCTAAGTGGTGCAGCAGGTCTCTGACCATTTCTGCTGGGATTATGAAGCTTCATACTGTCCCCTGTCCATGTCTTCCAGCTCAGGGGCTGGGTACATGGTGAACAAGTGTTACAGACTGAAGAAGCAAAGCAGGCATTAAGTACCTCATCCTTTCCTCTTCCTTTGTCATACAAGTAGTTGAAAACAAAAAAGGTTTTCATGACCAGGAATTCAGAAATAAAAGAGGAAAGAGCACATTTTCAAACAGTTCAGTCTGTCAGACAATTTCTGGAAGTCAGACAATTACCATTTGGTTGTACAATAAAACCCACAGCTGAATGAGTATATTCATTAGAACAATTTCACTGCTGCCCTGGCATGCAACCTGATCCTGAGATGCTCACAGCTGATAGCACAAATACTGTTAAATTACACTCCACTCAAAGACTCTAAGCCATCAAAGCCTTTTTTCTTCAACAAACAAGCACAAAAAAGATCAAAAAGTATTTGTACTTGCTTAAAAATGCACCGTTCCCTTTTTTGACCAAATGTGTCCTTTATCAAAGAATGAATCAACTCATCATTCAGGTTCACAATCACTACAGAATACACTTTTTTCAGTACTACCTCCTGCTTCACAATCAAATCCACACAATAAATTTTTGGGCTTACAAATATCTGCGCTGAGGAATTTTGTTTATGTGGTCTTCAAACGCAAAACTAAGGTCCAAGTAGAAGACACCGCTGGAAAGCTGGACAGATAAAGGTGGAAGTAAGGAGAAGAAAGTATTATCTTTGGGGACAAATCCACAGCTCTGCCTTAGGCAGAACAGCTGTCTGAATCCTAACACCATAACAGTTTAGGTTTTGGGCTGGTACCGCTGGTGAGGCATGTGCTAATCTGTTCTCTTTTACTCTATTATTCTATCACAGAGTGATTTTCTTTGGGTTTGGCGAATGAATCACACTGGCCCTCAGAATTCTACCCCCAATCAATCCAAACTGTAAAGGAAATGGGATATTTAATATTTATACCTCTATTACTTTACAGGGGGTTTAAGAGAATCAAAAGCAGAAGAATATCACAGCACTCATTCCAAAAAACATTTCTCGCACAGAATTGATCGTTAAAATAGGTTGACCTTTTAAAGAAGCAGACACATTAATAATGGGCTAGACTACAGGGAATATATTCCCATCTCCTTGAGTGTCTGTATGCTATAAAGCAGAGGTATATGCACCACTAACATTTCTCTAGTTGCCACAGAAAGATATGCAAAAAAGAGCAGCAGACCACCAACCATTTCAGAATAGAAAAAGCAAATGCTACACACAGAAATGCCTCCTTGTACTCACAAGACCTTTGGCCGAGAACTCTAAGCCACAACCATAGCAGAGTTCTCTGTCTTTGCTGTCAGTTTTCAAGTATTTAAACAATCTGGGGACTTGTTTTAACTTTTATAGCAACTTTGACAAAAGTATATAAAAACTTGTGCATTTTGTGTCCAGATAATATCACACCAGAATATCACAGCAGAGGGCATAAGGTTCCAATCTGAAAATAAATTTCCCCATGTGGATTTATAAATCTGTTATAGCATCATACCATCAGGATTTTCAGATGTTACAGTGATTTGTAAAAATGCATCAGATAAATGAAGAGATACAACCAGAATTGTCTGTGGTTATTTAAAATATTTACAACTCACTACAAGCAAGGTTTTTTTAAGATTAAGCCACAACATTTTTCTGATTTGAAGATGTGACTTAAAAGGAGCTGATTCACTTCTTGCACTTTTCTTTTTTAGGGATTTTATTTTTTTGGAAATTGAACTATTTTTATCTGGATAAGGAAATGCAGGATTTTTTAGTTTTCCCCTCAGCAAAAGTCACAGCCTGCAAAGAGCTGGTTTTGAAGCAGATGTTTTTTTCTCTGTCTGATATTCTGTCAAATTGGTTTCTTTCTGCAGAGTACTGTTAGTGTTGCTCACCTCTAGGCACATAATTTTAGTGCTGTGTGTCAGGTGGACAAATAATTAAGTCATTAAGGGCAGACTTTGAAGTACATATGATTGTGCAGAAAAATTGAGGATAGTGACTTCAGCTTTTCTCACTTTCCATTGCTACAAATGCACCAATATACAAGGAACACAGTGCAATGTTTTGGGTTCAGGATAGACAATCTGAAATAAGTCCCCATATGTACTCAAAGTTCTTTACAGATGTCTGTATCTTTTCTATTTACATGACAGATTGCAGAGACTCCACAGAAGCTGTTACTCTCATTTTCATGCAATCTTTGCAATTTTCCTTTTTTTTCTCTTTTCTATTATATTATGTACTTTAAAAATCCTATATTGACATTATTGGTTCTTCTAAGTTGTAATCAGTTCCTTGATTACAACCTCTCTCCTTTCCCCTTCTCTCCCAAAAGAGGACACCTACAGCAGCACCTAAAAGAAAATGAGGAAAAATAGCGACAAATTCCTGGATTGGCTCAGTACTTTTGCAAGGTCCACCTGTTTAACTGTGCATGCTCTCTCCGTCTTGTCCACTCAGGCAACCATTCTGGTTTTTTCCCTTTTTGTGTGTTGCCCCATTTTCTATTAAACAATATTGCCGGCAAGTTTGCTACCTCTGATACATGAACTGGCTCCTGCAACGAATAGATTTTTCAACTTGAAAGAAAAAGATTCATTCAATTTAAAGTTTTACTTCATTCTCAAGTATTTCAAGACTTCTTGGAAAAAAATAAGAAAGGTGGGGGTTTTGTTTGAGTTTGGTGGGTTTTTTTCATTCTGAAGCCTTTGATACCAAGGCCAGATTATTCACTTTGTAAAAAAAATCAAAACACTTTATAGGATGTGGTGTGTGTGTGTGCTGAGGAGGGAGTAATTTGCTTTTCAAAATACGTCAGCTGTATTTTATTTGAAGTTAGTCAGCAAATTAAACCATAAGATGTTTCATTCAATGAATGAACATCAGAGTAATGTTGCCCAGCTCTTTCATTTCTGGCTTCCCTACTCTGCTTAGCTTTCAAATCCAAATCCAAATTGCATTTTTCTCCCAGTGGTGATCCCTTAGGGGGACTCCCCTAATGCCTTCCTTTTAGAGATCCTTAATGCGTAATAAGAAGGCCCTGCTCTGCCTTCTCCCCACTTAAACAATCCTCAGTAATGCCCCAAATAAAAAGCAGAAAGAGAGCATAAGGTTAAACTGGAAATTAATAGATCAAAGGATAGGAACCCTAATTCTGAAATAAACTGACTATGGCAAAGGATTAAAACAGAGTGAGAGGATTATAGTACAATAATTGCGACAGAAGACTGTGAGCGAATTGGATGGAAAACAGGGGGTAGGCTTTATTCTATATTTCTGAGCAAGCAAAATGAAAAGAGGATCTGAAAGATAATTAAAAATCCAAGTGGACTTAAGGAGGAAAGGAGGCTGAAAACTCACAAGACGATACTGCAATGAATTCCCTGCTGTGTCTGCCCAAGACCCATATCAGCTTCCTTTGAGGAATATATCTACTCTAGCTTTGCATTCCAGGGAGGAAGATAATCATTGGAAGACTACTAGATTTCAGCTAATTTCAACTTTACCACCATCTGCCACTGAGTCTCCAGAGGAGACCAAGACTCTGAGCTATCAAGGAGGAGAGGACATGAAGAATTATTTCTATGAAGTTGCCTGTTCAGCCACTATCAACCCTGCAACATAATAGCTCAGTGCTGCCTGTTTTGAAAGTAACACACATTTCTCTGGGCTCCTCTGGGAGGCAGAGAAAGACTTGGGATATAAACATGAACATGGCATAATAGAAGGAGTTTATAGGCAATCTCTAAAGCCAAATTGAGTGGTGTGTTAATAATGAAAAAGTTGATAATGGATTCCAAAGGAGTGGAGATGTGGGGATAGTCTTGAAAGTGGACCAATATTAATTGCTGCAAAGCTTATTTATGTGTTTACACAACGTAAGAGGAACTCCTGCCAGCAATATCCCTAGTGAAAACAAGAATCTGCAAATAAGACAGCTTTTAGGGGAAAACACAAACTGAGCATCTCTTCTATCTGAATCTTCATTGGAGGAACTGAGAACTGAGCACGTGTCAGGGTACACAGGACTGAGTACCTACTGAGCAGCGCCATGGGAAATAACTAATGAAATCTTGGCCGTATTAAAGCCAGAGGTGTTTAGAAAGACTCCAGTGAGGCCAGGAGCTTGACTTGTACCTCGTTGGTTTAATATGGTGTGTGGCACTATTGCAGCTTTATAGTTTATATCATTATAATCCTACACAAAGTTCTGGTAAAGAGAGAAGGCTGCTTCCTTCTTTATTTAGTTAGTAAGAGCTTTAATTGAGATTTCACAAGCCATTAATATGAACAAACAAACAAACAACCAAACCCCCCCAAAAAACACAACACCCCTCATCCACCCCCAAACCATTCACTGCTCTCTCGCTGTTTATTCCTTACAAAAACCATAATGCTCATGTGTGTTTGAGTCTGCTCACTATGGGTATGATAATGTTTCAAGCAGAGAGTTATCATTTTAGTTGATTCAGGCATTGCTGAAGAAACTTCTACGGTATTCTGCTTTGACGTAAACTTTGTTAGCAGTGAAAAGAGAGGGAAAAGTAACACTCCTAATATGTCTGCTAGGAGGCAGACTGACTAGCAACTTATGCAACTTTATAAGGTGAAAACATTATGTTGTACTTTGATTTTCAACTCTTGTATTATTTAATCAGTAATCATAATTTTCATTCACATAATATGTATATAAAACCCATGATTTCCCATTTCTTATCATCTTTAATAAATGGAAAAACCGTTTGCTTGCCCCCAAAGAGTAATCAACACTGTGTTAATAAGCTCAGGCCTGGGAACATTTTTTCAATAAGAAAAACATTACACATTATAAAATCAATAATGTTGCCTGACAAATGAGGCTGTGCATAAATTTTCGACATGAAATCATAGACTGAAGTCTAAATTTAAATTTGACAATGCTTTCAAAGTCTCACACTTTATGATAGCTATTCTGGAGAGTGAGCTGTGCTGAAACTAATCACATAATTTAAAGCATACATTTGCTCTACTACGGCAATAAAAATACATTACATCATGATAAAAGCCATCCTGATTCAACCTTCAGTGGAAATTTGTGAACACGGTGATGGGCTGAACCCCATGGGGGACCAACCGGGCTGCTGTTTATAAACCATGTAAATAAAACATTTAGCACCATTCCAGCAGCCTTCTTCACAGTACTCCATAAATATTAACTAATTAATCCTCAAGACAGCTGGGAACAGTTGAGAACTAGAGCTGAGTGAGGAATCGGTAGAAAATCACCGATTTGACAAATGTAGTCTTTTCCTCTGTTTATAATTATTTACTGACAAACTCTGTTTATCATGAATTTGCTTGCCATTGAAAATGGGCTGGGAAGTGCTTAATGGAAAACCAGCTACACTTGGTGGATTCCACACAGAACTATTCCCTGTCACAAACCCCAAGAGTTTGTTGGACCTTCTCAAGCAAGGCAGCAAGTTCCAGCCCACCGCTGCATCAGGTACCCCCAGAAGCATAGGCCACTCAGGTATGTGGGCTCAGAGCTGTTCCCAGGCTCAGAACTGGGTCCACATACCCCAGTGGAGTATTTCTGCTGCATTCAGAGCAAGTCTCTCTGTGGCCCAGTGTTATGGCTTGAGCTGGCAAAATGCCAACTGCCTAGTACAGACTCAAAGGGGTCCCCTCCCAGGGAAAAGGAGTGAGGGGGAAAAAAAAAACAGAAATGGAGCTTTGAAATTGTGAGGGTTTTATATTTACACAGGAGAAGAAAATTCAAAACAGAATATGATATAACACATATTGAAAAGAAATAACAACACCTCCACCGAGTTGCCCAGTTAATAACCCAGATTCCAACCCCCAAACCCCAGAAAACCTCCCAAAAACTCTTCCTGAGAAACCTTCCAGCAAGAGAGAAAGAAATTAACAAGAAAATGTTCACCTCCCTAGATAAACAACAGCGTGGATGGCCTAATCTCAGCAGTCAGGGCAGCAGGACCCTCTGAGATCAGGAGCAGGGACCGAAAGAGACAAAAACTCCTCCTCCCTCTCTTATTATACTCCTTGACACTTCTTGATGATGTCAGATGATATGAAACGCCTCTTTGGTTGCTTAAGTCAGGTGATATTTGTCCCTTCTAATTATGTCACGCTTTGAGGCCTGCTAAAAACTGAGGCCTAAATGGGACCTATACTGAAACTAAAGCCAAGACTACCACGCCCAGGCAGGTACACAGGGTGTATTCACCACCTGGAGCTGTGTCCATGACAGTCAACCAGCAGTGCCTTGACAGAGTCCAAGAATTACAAAATAGTTCATACTATTTCATTACCAGCACAATCCCTGATGTGTTTCCCCTCTGGAAGAACAATTTCTAGGCACAGTGCAAGGGCTGCTATAGCCCAGGGAACATCCCCATAATAAAGTGTGGCCACAGCCATCCTATTTGAGGGATTCAGAGAATTTATCTGTGCGTGTGCAAACTGTGCTTACAGTTGGTGATCCTTAGCCCGTTTGACTTACAATGTAGATGCAGAGGTTTCCAGAACAAGGCTGCATCCAGCTGGGCTGACATCAACTGCACCAACAAGCAACACTGTGCTGGTTTAGAGGTAAACCAGCAGGAGAAATGAACTCAACACAAGAGAGATTATGAGTCAGAGCCACAATTTAATAATAATAATACAGTAAATACCCTGACAAAAAGGGGAATTGCTGTCAACTCCCAAAACCCAGCAGTGTAACCCAGTGCCCTGGGGTACAAACCCAAAGGGGTTTGTTAGCCCTTGTGTGAGACCTGTGTGGTTCCCCCAAGTCCAAAGCAAAAAGAAGTGAAAAAACCTGTTGGTACAGGTGATGGCTGTGGTCTGGTCCGGAGTGGTGGTCTCCTCCTGTCAAGGTCCTGCTGCTCCTCTGGGTCCAACAAAAGGGTTCCCCAGGTCTTCTTACCCACCCCCTTTTGTACCTTCAGGGAGCATCCAGTCCCTCCCGTGGGGCGGGGACTCACACAATGGGTGATTAACTCTGTGAGTCATGGGCTATTTTTGGACTGTTGATGGCCCATTAGCACCTACGCCTCCTCAGGCTGGGAGTGGAGGTGCTAACGACTCCCTGGGAAGCTGCTGCAAATGGGCCATTGACCTTGGGAATGAATAGATGGGGGTAGAATACATAGCTTTGGCCACCCCCACACAATGACAACTGGTCCCACTTGCTGAACTAGGACAAACACAAACGTTGCCAGCTGAGGATTGGACTGTTCAGGCTGTTCCTTAGCAAGAGTAAGAGAATGCATCAGTTTCCCTTGATCTCTCATCCATCCTTCCCAATCTGCACAGTGAAGGCCTCTTAAAAACCCTTAGCAGACCATTTCTGCTGTCCTCTTCTATCAGGTTTAAATAGCGAAGTTTTTATGTCTTGCATTTTTAATTGGGGTGGATTTTCTCATACCCAATACCCTTTTTTTGTGGTCCTAACTTGACAAATTTTCCAGCCCACAGACTACAGCATTTTTCTACCAATATTCCTGCTCCAGCGTAAGGACAAATACATGTCAAAATTTCCACCTTTGGTTCAAAGTTCTTGACCCCACAGGAACTTGGCTGCTCCATGGGAGCATTTAATAGAAAATCTTCATAAATGAGACAGAAATTCCACCATGTACCAGTGTCTATAGGATTTTTGGCATTTTTTATCTCCAGAAGACTGAAGGACCTAGATTTCGACATATCAGGGTATCAGTCATTTAAAGAGTGGGCTAAAAACAAAAATTCTAATCTAACAAATGACATTTATATGAGCCTTCACTGTAAACTCAAAACACAGGGGACACCTTCAAAACTGCATCTCCTCCTTTAATTCCTTACAATAGAAAAGGGATTTCTAAAGCAAGTCAGAATTGTTAAAATGAAGGAAAAATAATATGTGCTTCATTTTAGGTAATTTATTATTTAAGAAAGGAATACAGTCAACCAACATGGTTCAGCATTGATTATTTCTTTTCCTATTTCTTTAAAGGCTGAATAACTTTATCATTATTAAAATAATTTGACCATGAGTTAGTAAGAATAGGAAAAAGCAAATAGCATGTTAAGGGACTGTAGCCTATTGTTATAGAAGTAGAAATACAATATTTTCTTCACTAAAATATTTCCTAAATAAACTAAGCCCTTCACAGATTAATAACAAGGGATAGAAATAAATGGTCTGTGATTTATCATTTACCAGAGGACTTTTGCAAGTATCACTGCAGAGGTTTGGTACCAGTCCCAATGTGTATAACCTAACCCCAAAAGCAGTGTCTGTACTCATTTCCCAGGGTCTTGATTAACCTCATTAGTGAAATATAGGCCTGTGACCTGCTCTATCAGGACAATCCCAGTAGACAGGGAATGTGAAAGTAATTGCAGCACTGTAAGATAAACGTTCCCCTAATTTTTGCCTTACATTATCCAGCTCTGATTGAACTTCCAACAAACCTTGGTCTGGCCTTCTCCAGTCATCATCATGGATGCTGCCTTGTAGTATCTTTTAGGATCTATTCTCCCTAGATAGATAATGCATTGTAACTCCAAAAAAAAAAAAAAAAACCAAACCAAAACCAAACAATGAGTTAACAAGAAACACAAACAAACAAAGAAAACCCCCCAAAAGAAACAAATCAAACAAACTAAAAAATCCCTCTGCAATCCTCNTGTACCTGCATTGGTGAGGCCACACCTTGAGTATTGTGTTCAGTTCTGGACCCCTCAGTTCAGGAAAGATATTGAGGTGCTGAAGCGGGTCCAGAGAAGAGCAACAAGGCTGGTGAAGGGACTGGAGCACAAGCCCTATGGGGAGAGGCTGAGGGAACTGAGGTTGTTTAGCCTGGAGAAAAGGAGGCTCAGAGGTGACCTCAGCACTGTCCAGAACTACCTGAAGGGAAGTTCTAGCCAGGTGGGGGTTGGTCTCTTCTCCCAGGCACTCAGCAATAGGACAAGGGGGCACGGGCTCAAGCTCTGCCAGGGGAAATTTAAGTTGGATATCAAAAAAAATTCTTTACAGAGAGAGTTGTTAAAGTTGTTATCATCATTTTAACTCCCATAATATTGGATGGATACAGAAGAAATCACATTAGTAAAATTATTACTTTTAATTCAACCAAAATATATGTGTTAATTCAGTTTTAAAGAGCCCTTAAGCATAGGAAGGGCAAAATTGCTTCTTTGCTTAAGTGGGCAAATCAACCATAGCTACTTTCACTCAATTGAACTTGGATAATCTCAAACACATCTGCAGTACCTGCACAAACTTCATCAGCCTCATTGCTCTGCAGCAGCTAATAGATATTTGAATCTGATATTCATTACCATTCCCAGTCAGGAGTATTCTTTAGTGTGCCCTAAAATGGCTGATTAAAGCAGTATTTCTATCTACTATTTCTCAGGTGGACTGAATAAGCAGACAGGAATATGGAATGGGAAGTGGGGTGGAGAAAACAGATCCCATTCTGGGATTTTGATGTTAAAAGTGATAAATATTAATTATTTCCAATTAAGTTAAAAGACAAAAAAATTCTTGGATTGTAAGACCTCTGGGACACAAGCAATTATTATCTATCCATTTACACAACACCAGTCTGGTTTTTATCACTTTGGCCTTTGGGCACAATTATAATACTTAGACACAATTTATACAATATTTCTTTTAGTTATGAAAGCTGGATATCTGACACACACTGATGTTCTGTACTTCGTGTTGAAAAATAGTTCCATGGGGCAATTATAACAAGAAAAATTTTGAACTCAAAGCTAGTCCATATGCAGCAAAAAGAAACCCCAGTCCATAAACTTCAAAAGCAAATTAGCCCCAAAGAAGGGCAGAAGATGATGAGCATGAGAATAAATTAAGTCAGAGGAAATTAAGATACACAAATGAAGGGAATACTATCCACTAGTCTATAGAATCTTCCCCATAAAAGGAGGTCTTGAAGAACATGAAAATTCAGTGTAACAGTCTCAGTGGATTTTAATCCCA
>VWZD01007226.1:47752-69123 GCA_013396695.1 Sakesphorus luctuosus | reverse complement strand
GGTGGTCGGCGAGCACCTGGCGGCGCTGCTCGCCCGGCCGCCGCCCTGGGAGTACCCGTGGGCCGCACGTCGAGGCCCGGCCGACGGCGCTGCGCTGCTGGACCCCGCCCTGGCGTTCAACCTGGGCTGCGACCCCGCGGCCGCTGTCCACCTCCGCCTGCAGGTGAGCCGGGGCCGGGCACCCCGGGCATCGGGCCAGCTAGCGGCAGCGGTGGCTCACGGTGCGCCCCATGCCCTCTGCAGAGGTACGAAAGGACCGGTGCGGCAGACGGGAAGGGCAGCCAGTCTATGCTTTCTGTGCCTCCTTTCGCCAGAGAGCTGCACCTAGAGATCGTCTGCTCGCCGGCTTACAGTGCCCAGGGAGGCTACAACCGCGTACTCTACATGCACTTCAAAACGCCCCGGTGAGCTGTGAGGGGCGGACACGCGTGTCTGCTCATGGGTCATTCTCATGAGATACACTCTTGCTATTTGTGGCACCCAGATCTGACACACACTGATGATATGCATGATCAACATCCTTAGTGATGGTGCTGTGTAGTTTTAGAATATTGCCTTGCACTATCTTCTCGTGAATGTAGTAGTCTGGGTACACCTGCTCTCATTCAGTGCATGCCAAATCTTTCAGTGGCTATTGATAGCTTTATTTACCAGCAAGGAGTGAGTAGGTGTGAATAGTTACATTCTTTTCTGTAAAAAACCCACACATGATGCAGGGCAGGGAGGACACACAACCAGAAGGATTTACTCTCTTGAACCTGTGAAACTCCTGGGGTTTTTTGTAGGCTGGCCCAGGAGGGAGACATCCTGTGTGTTCCAACATTTGGAAATGCTGAATTCATAGAAGTAAATGCAGACAAGTTCCTAAGGTAGGTGTCAACAAACTGTGGCTCTATTACATAGTACCAGAAGAGCAAAGATACTTGTCCACTACTGACTCTCTTAGAACAAGACAGTTTATTCCATTCTAATCTGTTCCTGGAGTTTCTCTTAATTTATAGGTAAGAGGGAATTTTTTTTGTTGGATTATGGAGGGCTGCAGCTACGAGGGAAGCCTCTGTTAGCTCATTCAAATAGTCATGAAGGGAAGAAAGATAAAAAAGGATAAAGAGAAACTGATGTCAGTAAAGAATGACGTGGTAAGGGTGGCCTGAGGACAGTCAATGCCACAAAAAGAAAGCAAAGTGGAAGCTGGGCTTGTCAGCTTGTGGCAAACAACAAACTGTGAATATAAGCCCTTAGAATTCATGTTAAAATTACCTTTTGTTAGGCCACCAATTCTGCCTTTCTTGATTTTGCTCATATGGCTTTGAAATGGTTCTGTGCTAAATAGGAGAAGGTCTCCTTCGTATCAGAGTAGGGGTGCTCAAAGCGGCACTTGGCTGATGTTAATGTAAATGCTTCAGCTGTGTCCCTGAGGGAACTGGCACAGATAACAGAAGTGCAGTGTAAGGAGTTGCCCTGGATCATTCATGCAGGATACAGAAGAGACATGTTGCAATACTTACTCAGCTCTGGTCCAGGGCAGGATGCTTGTAAGGCTGTCATGGTATTTGGGTGAGTCCTAGACTGCAGCCTGCAGAGGAGACTTTCATAAGCTGTAAGATTTTATATGCTGCAGGTGAATCTGCGGAGTTGTGATAAAGGAAGTTATGGCAGAAAAGAGAATGTCTTGAGCTCTTAGGTAGATGAAATAAGATTAGTACAGCTGTACTTGTGCACTCAAGCTACCAGCAGAAGCTGTAATTGTTGACAGTACTGTTGATCTGTCTGGCCAGACAGCACAGCAGGGTCTGTGAGCGATCCCTGTGGGCTCTGTGAGAAGGGAAGAGTATCTCTGCTTACCTGTGCTTTTCCGTTGTCTTCCTGTTGAAAATTATATTGTTCTTGCCTTCAGGATCTTGATTCAGGAATTTAGACTGTTTTTTTTTTCCCTTAGGTGGCCAGAGCTTTATTTCAAAGTGAAGAAGATTGCAGGCACGGTAGAAGACGAGCAATCTGAGGGTTACCTGGTGGACACCCAGAATACTTCTCTTTATCTGGTAATATGTCAGTAAAGAGCAGGGAGGGTGTGCAGGAGATACAAGGCTGAGAGATTGCACTGTGGATGATGAGTGTACCTGTGAAGGCTTGTGTCTCCTGCCATTGAAAAATGGCATTTCAGTGACTTTGTCACTTGGTCCCTGCCTTTACTCAGGCGATGTACCACAGAGTGCTATTTTTCCTTTCTCACAGGTGGGTTCAACAAACAGTGCTGTCCCATCTGCCCCAGCCTATGACAGCCATGAATTCTGGAGCAGTTTGTCTCCTGCTGGACTTTCTGATGTTGTGAAGCAGCTCTGTGATGCTCTTCGGCCTCACCTGAACAGTCGGTGAGTTAGAGTTCCTTCTAATGAGCCCTGGAAGATCTGTGACTCTACTCCCTGGTCGCTGGGAAAACTCTCTGTCTCTTACAGTGTAAGTGCTTTGAGCAGAGTCAGCAGTGTTCTTCTCTCAGGGCCAAGCGGCAGCGGGAAGCTGATGGCTGTCAGAGCAGCATGTAGCTGCCTCAGCCTTCACATCTTCAAGGTAATTCCTCCTGTGGCCAGTTGATTGGTGGATTTACAACATCCAAAGAATTATGGAAATGTTCTTTGAGTCAGACATACCAACACCTCTGCTGCAGCCATGACACGAGCCTACACGAGCTGCTTTCATGGGTACATACAGACAAAAAGGAGTCTGAGTATGCTAAGCTAAGCAACTGAAGCCTAAGCATGAAGAGATGTTTCCTCTGGAGTGTACCCTGTAGTACTCCAGAATCAGTAATTTGGCGATTTCTTTGTCCAGAGTGTAAATTTGCAGTGAAGAAAGTGTACCTTTCTTCACTGACTGTTGCTGTTATTGCTGTCAGGCTGATGTACTTCACAAGTACTGCGATACACTGTTGTGTTTCAGCAGACTAATAATCCTGTAATTTGACAGGGCAATGAATTGAAACTGTACCCTAGTCGGTGGCAGGAACTAAAATATACTGCGATTGGAGAATTGGAATTGGATTGAATTGGAGAAGTGATGAAAGCAGCAACTGTAGTGCCATTGGGTGTTTTTCTTTCAATTGTCCCTGCATAGATTGGACAAAAGGCATTGTCGGAAATTGAGACACAGATGATGCTGAGATCTTCTTTATCTGGGTGGGAAGGCTAGAAAAGTAAAGTAGCCTTAGGTAAAAGCAGCCCTTAGTTTCCTGTCAGTACATGTCCCAGACCTGGTTCAAGATCACTTGGCCTGTAGAAGAGCTGCCCTGTAACTTCATGTTCACCACCAGCCTCCACCTCAAGAGCAAAAAAGCCCCCAAATTTTCTATACCTGTGCTTGGCTTCTGAAAGGAGAATGGCATCAAAATGTGTTTCTTTAGAAAGAAAGACTCAGACAAGATAAGGAAATGTTGTGTCTGCTGTAGAGGTATGTGAGGGACACAGCGCCACAGCATGAGGCTACTGCATAGATTGTATTGAGATGGCCATGAGAAAAATGAATAGAAGACAAAACAGATGAACATGAAGAGCATGTAAAGGGCAGTTGCTGAAAACAAGAGGCATTCTTCAAGGGGCACAAACCTGTAGCTGGTTAGATTGAAGGATCAAGTCAGAACACTGTGGGATGACTTCACTACTTGTGAAGAATATATGTGGTTTTTACAACAAGAAGTCCTGTCCTGTAAACCTTCAGAAAGTTGAAGGTGTTACCAAGCATGTCGGGAAGGTAACTTGACCAACACAACCTATCTAGGTTTTGAAAATGTTCTTTGAGAAGCTGAGGAGTGGTAGGATCTGAGTGAAGGACCTGACATGGATGCAGTGCTGCATAAAGGTTGGGAGCAGGATGGGAGTATTTGGTGAGTCTTGAAAATGAGAAGCAGAGGTCTGCAGACATCTGCACTGAGAGCTCAGAAATGACCTGGGAAAGAGATTGAACCGTGATGTGATGGTTTGTTGATAACTAAGTTATTAAAGATAAGAGAAAAGAGAGGTGGACTGTCCTTGTACTGGAGGAGAAGGTTAATGAGATAAAGTGACTGAGCAGTGAAGTGGCAGGTAAAATTCACTGTAGTTAGTGTGTCTTGGTTTGAGGAGAAAAATCAAAAATGTTTACCCACAAGCGGGGGAGGGGGCCTCCTCCACAATAATCACGCCACTCTTTATCAAATTTAGAAGAAGGAACTTTAATACAAGAAGGATAACTGTNGCAGGGAAGCAGGCAGGCTAGCCGGCTGGCAGGAAGAGCAGTCCCGGCAGGGAAGCAGGCAGGCTAGCAGGCAGAAGCGAGGAGCTGTCCCCACAAGCAGGCTAGCAGGCAGAAGCGAGTAGCTGTCCCGGCTGGAAGGCAAGCAGGCCAGGAGCCGTCCCGGCAGGAGGCAACTGACGCCCCCCGCCTCCCAACCCCCTTTCCCCCCAGCCGTGTGTAGTCCCCAAAAACAAAAGAGACAACCTGCCCCCACCCAAGAAATCAGCAGTTAATGACTCTTTTTGTTAACTCCTGGCATGGGCAGTTAGTGGCAGGGGAGAGAATTTACTTAAGAATTCCAAACTACAACATGGTGTTATATGTAAAATGATGTATTTTAAGCTGTCAATAGCAAGAATTTGTTTTTATGTCAGTGGCTCCATGAAGACTTGTGCTCTACTCTCCATACATGTCAAAAATCAGATCACATTTTAGGAAACAAACTTAAGAATAGATGCTGTTCCTGTGCAGATCCATGTCTTGCCACTGCTTGAGTATCATGCACAGTCCTGGTCTTCCCATCACAAAAGCATAAAAGTGAACTGGAAAAAGTCAGAGAAAGACACTGAGGAAGATCAGGGGTCTACACCAGTTTCTGTGGTAAAAAGCTGAATAAACTCTTCAGCCTGAAATACAAAAGAATTTAGGGAGAGTTTGATAGAGGTTTTTACAAGATCTTGAGCAGTCAGCAGAGAGTGGAAAGCGTTTGCTTTTCTCTTTGCTAGCATGAGGCCTGGGGCTGTCAGACGAAGTTAGTGGGGAAAGGCAAGCTAAAGGAGATGGTTCTTTGTGTAGGTAAGAGTATTTGGAGGAGAAATCTGCTGTTACAGAACCACATCTGGCTGGGAAAATCCCTTTTGGTGGGAATGGTAGAGTACTTAGGGGTGAGGATTATATGCACTTACCCTGATCTTACTCTTTCTTAAGCAGCCCCGTGTGCTGATGTTTGGAGACAGAATAGTGGGTCAAACGGACTCTTGGTCTGAACCAGTACTGTGCTTCCCATATTCTTAGAGCTGTGGCTGTACTGGGTAAGCTTCATGGCCAAAACGAGGTCTAGCACCTGTCCCTGTCCAGCACTGGATGTTCTGGGAACAGAGACTTGGTTAAAATGCTATTTTACATCTGCACATGTCTTTGTTCACTCTGACAGTCCGTGAATATCCCACAAATGCTTTAATTTCCTTTAATCTGTAGAGTTATGTTTGCAAAAGTGGGAGGATTTGTAGTCATGTAATGACTTTTGTAGGAGAGTTTCTGAAATTATGTGGAAGAAGAAGAAAGAGGGAAAGAATAGAGCTGGAAGGTTCCCTTTTTTTGTGGAAGGAAATAGCAGGCTTGCTCCCTTTTTTTCTGGTGGGTATTTTTTTGGGTTTTCTTCTATTTAGAGGTTAGGTCCTGTTATGTTGACATTACTCTTTTCCTATTTTCTATTTGAATAAAGCTGTAACACAGTGGGTGAGTGAAGGAGGTGGATACAGTCTTGGCCCACTGCTGTGCAGCTCATCTGGACATGATTCTTATTGGTGCTGAGCTCTGACTTTTCTGCAGATGTGCCATAGCTCTTGGGATCCAGTACAAGGTTGCAGAGATTTCACAGTACCTTCACATCCATTCAGGATGTGTTTGGAAGCACTCTGTCACTGCTGTGTCCTGCCAAGTGGCTTCAGGTTCTAGTGGGATGTGTGTGCAAGGCAGCAACTGTGTTTTTGGCCTTTTGTGCTGCTTTTTAAGACTAACTATTGAAGCCAGAAATATTTGCTGTCCATTTTATTCTTCTATCCCAGCTTTACACTCTCCCCTACCTTTCTCACTGACTGCAATGTTTATGCTATCATTCCACCTGCTGTTCCCTTTCTCTGACTGTTCTGTGTGCTGTCCCACTAGGACACAGTAATTCTTCCCCACTCTAATCTTCACCACTTGATGATCAACAGTTTCTTGTCCTTTCTCTTTGCCGCTCTGTACTTGCATACAGATACTGCTGCCATTAGGCCTGCCACAACCCTAACTCCTGGTTTTTTCCTACAGTACATGGAGCACAGGAACTCCTCTTGAGCTGTTCTCCCTGCACCAAACATCCCTTCTGAGGATGAGGCTCAGGGAATCCCAGAGATGGGTTGGCTCTCCCTGCACAACCCTGCAGCACCAGGAGGCAGCACTGCCTGTTTCCAGTAGTGTTCAGGCTGCTGTTCAAGGCTTGCCAGTCACCTCTCCCCTTGGATGACTTCATCAAGTGTTTGCTTTGTAAACAGTGTCTGGGCCTCTAGCCTCCTATAACTTCCCTCCCCCACACTCCTTCACCTTCTACCTTCCTCTTGCACTTTGAGCCAGTGCAGGACTGGTTGAACAGTTTCCTGAATCTCCTTCTCCACTCCAAGAGACCTTGTTCTCCCTGGCTTCCACAGCTCTCCCATCCTTTCCAGCTTAGGTTGCTGAGCCATGACATCCACTGTATTGATTTCTCTGGTACCTTTGCCTCACCTTTTTCAGATAAGATCCATGTGACCATCACACCTCTTGCAGACAAGCAAGAAACAGCCATTTATCCATGCCAGAGAATCCTGAATGTGCCTGTTTTGAATATGGCCTGAATGTGTCTCTGGGAAATATCCACTTAGATCTCCTCTGAACTGTGAATTGCCCATGGAAAGCTTTGTGGCAGTGAACATTGTCCTAGATCCCCTAGCTGTCCATGTTGCAACTGCTACAGACTATGTTGTGTGGTGTGTCTCACAGGTCGATTGCATTAGTTTGTGCAGTGACACCAGTGCAGCCACAGAAGAGAAAGTACAGATGGCCTTCACCCAGGCCCAGCAGTACCATCCATGTGTGCTCCTGCTGAAAGACATTGAGGTGCTTGGCAGAGACCGAGATGGGCTAAGAGAGGATGCCAGGGTCATTGCTACTCTGAGACATCTGCTCCTGGACAGAGACCCAGCACTGAGGTATGGACCCTGCATGTTTGCTGTGGGCATTTGGGGTAGTTGTTTGCTTCTGCCATTCCTAGGGCAGAAGTCATTGTTACATCAAGGTAACTGATTGCTAATGTGTCCTGTTTTATTTTTAATCCAGCGGAGTCTCTCCCAGACTTGTTTTGTTTACTTCAGAGATCTCTTGTTCTTCCATCTTAATGGCAGAGGCAGCCAGGAAGCTTTGTTGTCTGAAGCTGGTGGTTGAATTGTTCAGATGGGCAAACTCTGTGTGTTTGCTGTGAGACATGCCAAGGGTCTCACAGACCCCAGAAGGGAGCTGGATTCCAGGAGAATCTTGAGGTTGATGACATGTAGCAGGGTGAAGAAATAAAACATCACTTGAAGGGTCTTGACTTGGAGACAGAACTCGCAAAGCAATTCAAGGGCAAGCTGGAGCAGAGTGGCTGCAAGACACTTTAGATAGTGTGTCTGTATTTCTTGGAAAAAGGCCTAGACATTGGAGATTGAGTTGGTGTATGTAAGAGGGCAATGTAAGAGGGAATGTAAGAGGGAAGCTTCCACAGAGCTGAGACCATACACTGTTCCCCTTTTCTCAGCAGCCACCCTGTCCTGGTGATTGGCACAACCTGCAAGCCCCAGGATGTTCCTACAGACTTGCAGACTGCTTTCCTTCATGAAGTGAAAATCGAAGCCCCTTCAGAAGAGCAGAGGAGGTTGATGCTGAGCATGCTGACTGCCAGTCTGTCTCTGGGCAAAGAAGTGAGCCTATCCAAGCTGGCCCGAAGGACTGCTGTGAGTGAAAACACAGGAGCATGTGGAGATGGGCAGGCTGGAAGTAGTGGGCCAATCTCCCCTACTGGCCTTGGAGAAAGGGGAGAATTCCCACAGCCTAGGCAACTTTTTCAATTGTTAACTCTAGTTGTCAGACATCAGCTTTAAGTGCAGATTCCTAATGCCTAAGGACTCCACACCTTTTGCAGAGGTGTTGACTGATGTTCAGCTCAGCTACAAGACAGAGCTAATAGAAACAAAAAAGAAGCTGGAGCATGTAACCAGGGCACAGAGGTTCAGAGAACATCTCTGCAAGGAATTTTTCCCAATAACACCTTTTAAGGCCAAGCTGGAGCTGTGGTCAGGGACTGAACTGATGCTCTTTGTTTCCACATTCACAGGGTTTTGTGCTGGGAGATTTCTGTGCCTTGTTGTCCCACAGCAGCCGGGCTGCTTGTACCCGCATCCAAGCCTTGAGGTAGCACAGACAACAGGGCAGGAGGTGGGGGAGGGCAGGGGCTGCAACCAGCCTGATAATGCCAGGAGTGGGGCAAAGCCTGAGTCCTTCCCTTTTCTTTCCTCAGTTTTCCAGGTGGACTGAGTGAAGAAGTGGAGAGAGATTTTTGCACTGCTGGGTTCCCAGTGCTTGAGGAGGATTTTAGTGTTGCACTGGATCAGCTGCATGACACCCATTCACAGGCAGTGGGAGCTCCAAAGGTAGGATGCTGGGGCACAGGAAGGGGGTTGGTTCTGCAAAGCTGGTGGCTCAAGATGCTGGCCATAACTGGACACAGATCTTGCAGGGCTTATGCTCTGGCATGTTGCTTCCTGCTCTGTCCTTCCATATATTCCCCCAGCCTTGAGTGGGAAAGAGTCCCCTGTGGGCTTTTCCCAACTAGTGCTTTTGGCTCTTGGCTTTGAATTTGTCAGGGGAGCTCTTGCCATACTAACTGCAGATCACTCAGTTGGCTGGTGTTTTAGGGTTTCCATCTGTGCTGCTCAGCCTTTCTTTCAAGAGGCAAAGGCTGGCTGCCTTGCTGAGGTCTCCCCAGCCACCTGGCCTATGGGTACAGAGTGGCTGTGGCTCAGGCTGATGAGGCAGTGTCTCTACATGTGTGAAAAGCCTTAGACTTGGTCCCTGGCCTTGGATGTTGCTTGACCTGGTGTGGGCTTTTCTGACAGCCAGGCAGTTTGAAGAGCTTGGGAGTTCTTCAGGTAAAATGACAGAGAGTCTGAGAAAACCAGCAGAGTCAGCTTGTCAGGAGAGGTGTGATCTGCCTCTGGCAGCTTAGCACTCAGGGAAGCAGTCTTTGGGGTGACTCTTTGCTGCGGAATGTAGTATTAGGACCAAGCAAAGTGATCAGAACCTCTTTTCCACACCTGTGAGTGCAAATAACTGAGCTCAGTATGGGACAGGAAACCTCAGCCTTGAAGCAGTTATTCTGACACCTTCCCCAACTGCCCACTTGCAGTGCTGCCCTAACAAGAAAACACCTTGCTGGTGTCATCATCCAGGAGCTACTCCAGCACTTAATTAATTCATAAATTGGCTAGAAACTGAAGTGAACTCTGATTTGAAGTGTTTGCCAAGTTCACTGTAAGACAAATAACCACACAGCATGCTCAGCAGTGAACTGTGTGAATAGGAGCTAATTTTGTATGTATTTTACATTCTTTAATCAATTTCTTAATAATTGGTTGCGGTTCAGAAAGCCTATTAGTAGACCCGGATATTCTCAACACACATTGCTTTCAGTTTCCTACTTTCATTTCCTGGTTTGCAGTTACAGCTTGAGCCTTCTAGAGAGAACTAATTCCGAACCTCCAGTTGCTAGCAGTGTCTGCAACATGTCCTAGACTTACAGTGTGCTCCCTTGAAAAGAACCTTGCTGCAGTTTTCCAGCTCCTGGCCTGATGTCTGTAGAGCTTTTTCTAGTGAGGTAGTATAAGCAAGAGAACAGAGGAAAGGGTAGCTCTTCCATTCCTTGGCACTGCAGAAGAAGGGCCTGTGACCTTTTGCTTTAAAAGTTGGGTTTTTTTCTGGAAATTCTTGTTTTGTTTAACCTGATTTTCCTGATGGACTTGCTGGACAGCTAGAGAAATAACATGAGATAATATAATCTCAAGTAGCAAAGGAAGGAGTTCCAAATTGGCTGAGGGGGAAAGAATTTTGCCCTAGCCTATTTTTAAACTCTCCATTTGTACTGGCACCTGTTCCCCACCCAGCCAGCAGCTGGAGGGAAGTGTTCTGGGGCTTTTCTTTCTCTGCATGTTCCCAGGAATGCTGCTCTGACTCTCAGGAGCATGTGTCATGAAGACTGTGGCATTTCAGCTATTTCTAAAGCTGCGAGCAGAGCAGCAGTATCCTCCATGATTGTTTTGCTCAGCACAAAGTAACTAAAGTGGCATGGCTCACCCATCTCAGGTTTGCTGTCTTTCCTCTATTCGCCATGACCCCTTACATGTCTGCAGCTGACCCCATCCCTATCTCTTTCTTGTAAGCATACATGGACTTTGCTCTTGCATTCCCCCTTTCAAAAGCAGCGAGTGTTCCGTACACTGTCCTCCAGGATGTCTGTCTCTTACATCCTCATTTACATCACAGAGGTCCTGGCAGCCCAGATTCTGTTGCTGTGGATGATGTGAAGCCTTTACACAGTGTCATTGCCTTCACAGACAAAGTGCTCTGAACACAAGTAGCTCATGATTGCTAGGTCTAGGTTTCTTTATTTTTTGTTCTTTCTTAATTTTCACCTTCCCTCATGCATCCCAAAAGCAGGACTCACTCCCCACAAAGCTGCAGGCAACCCTGACAGATACTTTTGCTGGTGTATTTTTGCTGACAGATGATACGAGGTGGGATGGAGGATTGGAGATGAGATGCACAGTGTGCGTGCAGCACAGTTGGGCACACGTGCAGTTTGTTTTCCCCATTGCAAAGCTTGCAAAGCGGGAAATGTGGATGCTGCATACTGGAGCAAGAGTTGCTCAGGCATGCTCAGGGCTCAGGAAGAGGTGCTCACAAGGAATCTCCCTCTCTTGGTAGATCTCCTCGGTGTCCTGGCAGGATGTTGGTGGGCTGCAAGAGGTGAAGAAGGAGATCCTGGACACTATCCAGTTGCCCCTGGAGCACCCAGAGCTGCTGTCACTGGGTCTGTGCCGCTCTGGTCTGCTGCTGTATGGGCCTCCAGGGACAGGGAAGACCTTACTGGCAAAAGCTGTGGCAACAACGTGTGCCATGACGTTCCTTAGGTGAAGAGTGGGGGGTCACACAATGGGACTGACTTCTTCTTGGCAGGGGATGGGTATCCTTTAACTGGCTCCCTCCTCTTCCTGCCCCACAGTGTGAAAGGACCAGAGCTCATCAACATGTATGTTGGGCAAAGTGAGGAGAATGTGCGCAATGGTAAGGATATGCATCCTGCTTCTGCATTTGGGAAGATTGGGCTTTTCTGTAGCGCTGGAGGGAAGGAGGCAGTGCTTAAACCCCTCCTCCCAACTTCTACCCACAGCTCTCAGTGAGGGCATGAACCCAACTGACTCCTACACCCAGTCCACTCCCTGCCTTGCTGAGCTTCCTCTCCTGCTCTCTCTGCTCCTGTTGTTCTTGTCCCTGGTGTTCCCAATGGGACAGCAGCCCCTCACAGACACAGCTGAGCATCAGGGCCCATCCTGCAGATTGCTGCCTGTCTCCACTCTGATGAGCCCCTCAGGCAGAAGCACTTGGTGGTGGTGATACAGTGGGCACTTGTTTCCATCCACAGCTCTTCCCTGCTGTGAAGGTAGCAGGTCTTATTGCTGTTGACTGCTCCTCCAGGTCGTTTTCACCTTTTGTGCTGTCTCCTCCCAGTGTTTGCTCGAGCCAGGGCAGCTGCTCCCTGCATTATCTTCTTTGATGAACTGGATTCCCTAGCCCCCAGTCGTGGGCGAAGTGGAGATTCAGGGGGTGTCATGGACAGGTGAGTGAGCATCATATGTCCTTTGGAGGGCAGCATACCTGCCTCAGCTGCAGGGGATTCATAAGATTGCCCTGGCAAGGCAGAGTCCATCCCACCTTTCTTTCTCTGCTTTTTCCCCTCCCAGCTCCCTTAAACTCAGCTGCATGGCCTGTCTTCTCTTTCTGAACATTAGTACTGCTGTTTGCATTGCCTCAAGGTTCCCGATTGCACAAGCTTGTTGTGCAAACATTTGGTTAAGACAGTCTCCTCCATCTGCTTCTGTGGCTGCCAAGTGCTCCCTTTGGCCTCTCCACAGTCATCCTTCACAACCCTGCCATGCTCTCCTCCTATTAACTGCTGTTTCCCTGTGGTGGGAAACCTCTCAGCTGCTTCTGGGTAGAAGGAAAGTATACACAGCTTAGACATTCCCAGAAACAGGGTTATTTTCTCCAAGCCTCTTCTGCTGAGCAGATGGTCCCCATCCAGTCTTTCTCTTCATCCATGAGAGGTTCTTCAGTTTTCCAGTGACATGTGCTCCTGGCACCCAGCTTCACACACAAACCACCAGTTCTGGAAAGGACTGGGTATGGTGCCTGTTGATTGCCTCACATGGTCCCAGAACCTGATGGAGATATCCCTGTGCCAGGAGGCCTGTGCAGCACTGGAATACTGTGTTTGCCAGACCAGCTTAAGCCCCATGGCTGCAGAACCAGATCTGAAACATATGGTGTTCACTGACCTGAGCACTGCAAGTGTTCAAGGCCAGGTTGGACAGGGTCCTGAGCAACCTGGTCTAGTACAAGTTGTCCCTGCCCATGGTGGGGGACGTGGAACTAGTGGGTCTTTATAGTCCGTTCCAACCTAAACCATTCAGTGATTCAATGACTGTTTGGCAGCATGGTTGGCCTACCAGCATGTCCCTGGCATGGACTGCTAGGAGAGTCTAGCAGTTGGACTTGCTGGGCAGTACTACATTGTGGGGAGAGCTAGGACTGGCCAGCCCATATGAGTGGGAAACTTCAGCAACAGCCATGCATGCCTGCCTGTGTTTGGTCTGTGTTGCCAGTGTTAGATAGCAAGTATAAGCATGTGTGGCCATACTGAAAGAGTTCAGAGCTGAGCACAGACTTGAAGAACTGTTTGGGTACCAGAGTTTGGAGTCACTATGCAATGAACCCACACACTTGCTGGCTGTGCTAACAGAGAATTCTGGGTGGCTCTGTCTTGGCTCTTCAGCTAAGAGAAACAGGAGCTGAAGTCCAAGAAATGGACCTGCCCGTGGCCTCGCTTCTTCCTCTTTTCATTGGTCCCTGAGGGAGACAGTGGGTGACTTGCCAAGGCCTAGTTGGGAGCATACTGTCTGGCTCCTTGCAGAGTTGTCTCACAGCTCCTGGCAGAGCTTGATGGCCTTCACTCCACCAGAGATGTGTTTGTCATTGGAGCTACGAACAGGCCTGACCTCCTGGACCCAGCTCTGCTCCGGCCAGGCAGGTATGTCACATCCTACCCTGCCTTGCTCCAGGGTAGTTCCCTGGGGGTTCTCAGGATGTGAGGAGCTGGAGTGTGTCCCCACCATGTTCCCTTCACAGAGATTGTTCCTAAAGCCCCTTGTCCCTGGCTCATGGTGGAGTTAAGGAAGCCAAGAGGAGGCCAGTGTTGTAGCTGGAGCAGCAGCACAAGATACCTGTTCCCCCCACTGCTCTGGTTACTGCTCCAGCAGCACAGCAAGGCAATAAGGTCCCTGCTGTGGCACCAAACTGGTTGGAGGAATTTGTCCCCCAGGGCCTGTTTTGCAGAGCTGCCCTCCCAGCTGGTCCTCAAGCCTATGTCTTGCCCGTCCTGGGGCAGGACTGTGTATTGGCTATTGTTGGACCCTACGTGGTTCCTGTAAGCCTGTTTCTCTAGCTTGCTCCTGTCCTGAAGAGCAGCCCTGCCCTCCAGCACATTGACTGCTTCCCCCCAGGCTTTGTATCATCCAGAAACTGGGCAGCAAAAGGAGCTGTCCCAGGGCCACCCTTCAGTTCCTGGTGCACAGGGCTGAGCACAAGTGGCAGATTTGCCTTGGCCTGTTCTTGACTGCCTCTTCTCATCTGACAGGTTCGACAAGCTGGTCTATGTGGGTATAAATGAAGACCGGGAGTCACAGCTGCAGGTGCTGAGTGCTGTCACCAGGAAGTGAGTGAACCTGTGTTCTTGCAGCAGTCTCCTATGTCCATCCAGTGGGTCACAGCCTTCCTGGGGTTGATGCTTAGCATTCTCCAGCTTGGCTTTATGTCTGGGCCCTACGCAGCACTTGAGGTCACTTGAGCCAGCAGATGGGGGAAGAGGATAGAGCAACTTCCAAAAGCAGAACTAGGTCTGGTTTTCCTACAAGATGGGAGCAGCTCAGCCTGGCTGTCCAAACAGAGGAGTTAGGATTTGGCTGAGCTGCTCAAGAAGAGCATATGGGTACAGTGGCTGGAAAACTATTCAGTGTGATGAGACTGCAGTGCAGCAACATGGCAGGAAGCTCCTACTTGCATCCTGCAAGAATTTCCCTGCTGTTTGCTGATCGAAAAGTGAAGGCAGCTCCATCACACTGCCTCTCCTCCTGTGATGCTCAGGGATGTTCAGCCTGTGCTCTGTGTGTCTTTCCAGTCTCTGGTTGTGTGGAATCACTGAGCAGTGGGGTTTGGCTGCTTCCCCAGCTGCTCTGAGGTCCTGAGAGCACCTCTGAAGGGTGAAGAGCAAGCCCTGCATTCAAGTGCAGAGGTACCACCCACCACAGCTGAATGAGTGGCTGTGACTATGCTTCTGCAGGGACTGTCATGGATAGCTGTGATTGCTGCTGCCTGTGATAATAAGTTAGTCAGAGAGGCAAAAGAGTGGGCTGGCTGCAAGCAGCTTGTCACATTGTGTGTCTTGGCAGCCATGCCCACCAGCAATGTGCTGATCATGCTGAAGGAGGTTTGGTGTTACAGTGGTTTGTACTGTCTGTAATTAAACATGTTCTTACCCAGCCCTGGCTGTAGGCCGTTCCCAGACATGTGGAGCGCTTAATTTATCTGAGTGAGAAGTCAAACACCAGGTGCATAAACAGATGGTGTTCTAGAGAGTTCATCCTTCACCATGGCTCCAAGACTGCTCTGTACATCGTTTGTGCTTCCTAACAGGTATCCACAACCAGAATGGCCCAGAGGAGTTGTGGATGCCTCACGCCTGGAAGTGTTCAAGGCCAGGGTGGATGGGGCTTGGAGCAACCTCATGTAATGGAAGCTGTCTCTGCCCATGATGGGGTGGGGGTTGGGTGGAACCAGATGATCTTTAAGGTGTCTTCTAATGCAGGCAGATCATGCTGTGCTGTGATGCTGTGATTCAAAGTTGCCTTTGGTTTTGGAGAGGACCGTGCTCCAGGGATGTTTCAAAGAGAGGTGACTGTGTTGAAATAAAACCATTTTTTTAAGTATGCAGAGCACAGTCTGGAAGCAGCTAAACATGGGTACTCTGGTTCTTTCTGCCCAGTCACACTGGCTGCTGCAGCTTTCCTTATCTATTTTTCTGTGGTTTGTACACCTGTGTTTTTCTCTCTTGGCAGGTTTAAGATGGATCCTTCTGTGAATCTCACCACCATCCTAGAAAAATGCCCAGCTCAGCTGACAGGAGCAGACATCTATGCCCTGTGCTCAGATGCCATGATGTGCGCTGTGAAACGCAAAGTGGAGTGGATTGAAGAAGGTAGGAGCCCTGCCCTATTTGTTCCATGCGTTGGAGCAGCCCAGCACAGGGGCAAAGAGGAGTTACCACTGCTGGTAACTGGGCTGTGTGAGAAGACCCTGGTCAGCTTTGGAACCACAATGCTGGGCTCTGGGTTACTGGCAGGCAGGCAGTTTCTACAGATGTGGTCATCTTCACCTCCAGTGCTTGTCCTCAGGGGGAGACAGACTCAAGTTTTTGTTGAAGTGTCTGGTGGCCAGAGAGTGGGCTGTTGGATCTTGCCAGCCATCCCTGCATTTGAGTCTCAGCCCTTTCTTGTTCTTTCTTTCATGCAGGGCTGGATACTGAGAGCTCTGCTCTGATCCTGGCCATGGAAGACTTTCTGCATGCTGCTGCAAGGTTGCAGCCATCAGTCTCTGAGCAGGAACTGCTCAGGTACAGACTCATCCAGCAGAAGTTTGCGGCCTGCTAATGCTCAGCAGAGTTGGGACTGGAGGAGTGTGAACAGGCACAAAAAGGCACCTACATGCTCTTCTCTGATGCCTCCTGGGTCCCCTTCTTTCAGTCTTGGGTGGAAATAGTGGCTGTGCAGTTTCCTGAGCCAAAGCCTGGTGGAAGTGCTGCTTTGTTCAGCCAGGAGGGTGGTGGGTCCCTCACATCTGGTGGAGCATGTTGTGGCTCCTGAGAGCATGGATGACTTCCTCCTGGGAAGGAAGCTGAATCCTATGGTTGTGGGCAATGTAGGAGTGTCTCTGTGGGTGACCAGGTATTGATGGGAGAGCAAGGCTCAAACTGCACCCAGTTTGGCAGCAAGTGCAGGGCTGGAGGCAGCTGCTTGTTGGGCTGTCAGTCCCCAGTGAGGGGTGCTGGCTAGATGGCAGCACGACACTGCTCCTCCAGCTGGCCTGGACTTAATGTCATCATGGCTAGGCTTCACGAATGAAGATTTGGGAAGGGCACTACCCACGCCTGTTGCAAGCACGCTGGTGGGTAAAAAGGCCAATGTGGGAGAGGCAAGTCTGGTCGCAAAAGGCACAGCGGAAAGTCTACTTGGGCAATACTGGCAAGGAACAGTTCTTTCTGCGTTGTCTTCATGAAACTGATTCTGCATGCGTTCTCAAAGCAGCAACATTGTGAATGGTGTGTCCCCATGAATCCCAATTGGAGGCCAGAGTGGACCATTGATGGCAGTCAATATGGCCAAGGCTGAGGTATTGTTTCAGGGAGTCCTTGTATCTCCTCTTTGGGGCTCCTCTCTTGTAGCAGTCAGTGGCAAGTTCACCATAGAGCACAATCTTAGGGAGGTGGTGATCCTCCATCGTGGAGACGTGCCCTGCCCAGTGCAGCTGCATTCTGATCAGCATGTCCTCGATACTGGTGACTCCTGCCTGTTCAAGAACAGACACATTAGTCACATAATCAGTCCAGTGGATGTTTAGGATTGTATGGAGGAAACACTGATGGAAACATTCGAGGAGCCACAGGTGGTGGTGGTAGATGACCCATAATTCAGACCCATATAAAAGAGTAGACAGTACAATGGCTTTGTAGACACTGATCTTTGTACTTTTCTTCAGGTGTTTATTGCACCAGACTCTTTCATGCAGTTTTCTGAAAGCTCTGTATGCCTTTGATAGCCTGTTGTCAATCTCTTTGTCAATCTTACCATCCAAAGAAATGATGCTTCCCGGATAGGTGAACTGCTGGACTGACGTAAGCTCTGATTTGCCTATGGTGATGTGGGGATGATGGAAGACTTCCTGAGGTGTAGGTTGGTAGAGAACTTTTGTCTTCTTCAGGCTGACTTCCAGCCCAAAAAGCTCATCAGCCTCTGCAAAGCAGGATGTTAAGTGCTGCAGAGCTGCTTCTGTGTGAACAACAAGGGCGGCATTGTTAGCAAAAAGCAGCTCTAAGACAAGGTGATTTAGGGTTTTAGTGTGGGCCTTCAGTCGCCTTAGGTTGAATAGGCTTCCATCGGTACGATATCGGATGTAGATGCTGTTTTCTTCATTGAGGTCTGCTGTGGCTCTTTGGAGCATCATGCTGAAGAAGATTGTGAATAGAGTTGGTGCAAGAACACAACCTTATTTCACACCATTGGTTATTGGAAAGGGCTCAGGGAGTGCATCACCATATCTGACTTATCCAAGCTGATCCTCTTGAAGCAGGATGATCATTTTGAGGAACTTGGGTGGACGTCTTAAACGTTCCAAGATCTGCCACAGGCCTTTTCTGCTCACAGTGTCAAAAGCTTTGGTGAAGTCAATGAAAGTTACTTAGTGTCCTTTGTTTTGTTCCCTACACTTCTCTTGCAGTTGTCTGAGAACAAATACCATGTCTGTGGTACTCCTATTGGCTCTGAAACCACATTGACTTTCAGGTAGAAGTTCTTCTGCTTAATGGACTTAATGTAGTATCAGAATAAATACAGAGGTTTTAGCACTAGGTATTCACTGCTGACCTCAAGTTGTTGCTTGCTGATGGTGGCTGTAGGCTTGGGAAGGGCCCTGCAAGCCCCTGGGTGGGCTGGGTGTTGGAGAGATATCATTGTCTTGCAGGTAGAGGGGGGAGCACATCCACGAGCTGTGCTGGGACCACTCTCATCCCATCAGAATGGGTGGAGCTCATGGTGCATGAAGAGAGCCTGAGGGAATGGTGCTTGCTTTGCTAGGAGTTGAGCTCCCTCTGCAGAGGGCGCCCCAAGCTTCCCGGAGGCGCTGGGTGAAGGATACTAGGCAAGGGTGGTAAGTGCCCGCAAGGAAATTCCCAGCGGATAAGGGAGAGGGAGGGCTTCAGCCTTGGAAATACTCAAACCTTGACTGGATTAGCCTGGAGCCACCCTGTCTGCACTAACTTGTGCTGAGCATCAGTTGGCCTAGACCACCCCCGGAGTGCTGTGTCACCTCTCTATGCAGCCTCACAGCAGCTGCTGGCAGCAGTGTGTATGCCCAGCTTCATAGCCTTCACCAAGGATGCCAAACAAATGGCACTTGAGCTGTGTGTGGCTTTCAGCTGGCCAGCAGCTGCTCCAAGCCCTGGGGCAGACCCACATCCAGCCAGGGTCTTGTGCGTGCCCCAGGCCAAGGGACTGCTGGTGCTGGGCTTTGCCCTGCTTCTCTTGGCACTGAGCGTGCTGGCAGCTGGATCCCTGGGCCAGACGCTTTAGCTGTGAGGGCCTGCTCCCCACTGAGCTCCTCTGTGAAGGACTGGTTCCCCAGCAGCTTCTGGCATTCCACGTGTACAGCTGCAGCTGGTGCATGCCTGGAGTCCTGTTGCTCCAGTTCTGGCACCTCAGCGTGTTCAGGCAGAGCTGTCCCTGACCACACTGCACTGTGCTGTGCTGCTGGATCTGGGTGGAAAGGAGAGAGCTGCAGCCACAGTAAAAGCACTCGTGGAGACTCCAGTGTAGAACCTCCCAGTATGGAGCCTCTCCACCCTGGGAGCCTCAGTGGTGGGATGGGTACCCCAGGCTGGGGCTGAGGGGTGTCAAGAAAAGGAGTCAGCAGCTGGTTGCGAGGTGCAGGGGAGAAAACAGGTTGCAGCACACTTCTGGGAGCAGTGCTGCAGTGGGCTTGGCAGGGATGTGTAACGACCAGAGAGCCAGTTCACCCTTGCCTCTGCTTCAAGGGGGCCCCCAAACCCCACACCACAGGCATGTCTGGCACCTGCAGCTGGGGGCTTGGAGGTGAAGCTGTATCTGCACCCACCCCAGGCTGAGCACCTACTTCCCCAGAGTGCTGAGGAGGCTGTGACTGTCCCCCTCACCCCATACCCTGCCCATACAGGGACACACGGACCATGATCTCCAGTAGCTCTCACAAGTGTTCTTAATTAAGGAGAGGCATCTCCCAGGCAGCTCTCAGTAATGTCCCCACCCTGTTTGTCCCCAGAGCTGCTTGCAGCTCTCAGCCAGCACAGTCCCATCTCCATGGCCTCCTCAGGCTGTCTTCTTCACGACATGGATGAAGTAGCAGGGCACGTGGGCCTGTCCCGGTGTGTAGGGCTGGAAGTCACCCAGGACACTGTGCTGGCACTTTCCCTGGAAGGCACCTTTCAGCAGAGCTGTGAAGGCCTCCAGCCGGTGTGGGTAGTATGAGAGCCGAAACTTGCTGCAAGGAGGCAATGCTGGTGAGGCAGCGGGACAGCAGGACACAGTGCCAGCCACCCCCCATGCCAGGAGCCACCTCTGCAGCCCCTCTCACCTCAGCTCTGGGTCTGCCCCCACCTCAGTAGGGGGGACCTGCACCGTGTAGTCCAGGGTCACCATGTGTGCCTTGTTGTTTACCAGCAGCACTGAGGTGGTGATATCCTTGGTCAAGTCACTCTGGGAGACCACAGGAGGACTAAGTGGCCACCAAGCTGGGCACAGCCCTGCTGCCTGCCCCACATGGGGCCATGAGGCTGGAGCAGAGGGGATTAGGACGGGGCAGGGTCTGCCAGCCACCCACCTTGTAGTAGATGTTCTTGCCAGGTGGTGCGCAGCCCGTGGCCAAGATGTGGTCATAGTTGCGGTGGTCAATGACCAGGACACCCCCAGGCCGCACCATGCTGGCAATGTTCCTCAGGGCCAGCTTGTGGTCACTCTGGTCCCCTGGGAGGAAATGGTGGTGTCTCCAGGCACCGGTTATACCCCATGGCATAGTCCATAGGGTCCCATCTTACGCGTATAGATGCAGATACACACACACACACATGCCCCTACCATCCGCCCCCAGTCTCAGGGTGGAGAACCCACAGCCCCACGTATAGCATGAGTTCAGGCACGTTCTCCGCCTCGCTGGGCATGTTCTTCCCACATGGGGAACCCACCACCCCACTTGTCTGGATGTGCTTCCAGCCTTGCCAGAGCTGTGACATAAATGCACACACCTCCTCCTCCACTACCACCATGCAACACAATGGGCCCACTCAGGTCACAAACCGGGGCACGTTCTCAGCCTCCCTGGAGATGCACCATGGCACAGCAGCTCCACTGTGTGTAATCCCCTGTCCCACTAATGGCAGGATTTAGGGCACATTCTCAGCCTCCTGGGAGACAATGTGCACACGTGCATAGGTATCCCCCTGCCCTCCCCTGCCTCCAACTCACCTTTGAAATCAGGCAGGTGTGCAAAGGAGTTGCCGAGGCAGATGACTGCATCAAACCCGTCCCCTGGCTTCTCCAGGTCCTTCTCCAGTGTGAGCCAGTTGGCCTCCTCAATGACTGTAGCATAAGGAAATGGATGAGGGCAGGGACACCCAACAGCCTCTCCTGCCTGCAAGACCCCATCTCAGCATCACCCAGCCCTTCCATGGCCCCTGCAGGTGCTGGATGTAGCCTGGGGCCAGCAGCCAGGCACACAAAGACCATGACTTGGGTTTGCCGAGCAGCTGGCACCGGCAGGTCCCTGGTTATCCCTGCAGCAAGGCCGCCTGGCCAGCGGCAACCCCAGACTAAGGGACCTGAGCACTGCGAGGGGCCAGAGACAGTACGCAACAGGGGCACAGGGCAGTGCCTCCTCCACTGGGATAGGGTGTCAGTGTCCCCACGCCCCTCCCGGTCCCCACAGGCCTCGCACCCCATCGGTCGAAGGGCTCCTCTTTGCGCCGCTCCCAGCGTTCTTTCAGCGCGTACTTCAGCATCTTGTCGCTGGCGTCGACGCTGGTCACCTGGAAGCCCTCCTCGAGCAGCATGATGGAGTCCACCCTGGGGACACAGCTGTCAGCAGGACCCAGCTGAGGGGGCCGGGGGGGCTTGAAGGGAGGGGGCACTGGGGATGGCCGGGGG
>VWZD01007226.1:750-47622 GCA_013396695.1 Sakesphorus luctuosus | reverse complement strand
CAACCCACCAATCGCCGCTCCCATAGCCCCCCGTCCAGCACCTCCCGAAGCCACGCCCCCTCACCGCACCCCCGCCAATCCGCGCCGCCGACCTTCGGCCCCNGGGCAGGGTGGCGGCGCCGCTCCCGCCCGCAGCAGCCGCAGAGGCAGGATCTGCGCCTGCCCCGGCACCGCAGGCGAAGCAGGGCCCGCAGCAGCGGCTCTGGGGAAAACGTCTTTTATTTACAGTCCCGGCTGCGTGGGAAGAGCCGGCGCCGGGGCAGCACTCGCGGCCTCCCGAAGCTGGAGCCCCGGGAGGAAGGCAGCAGGGCTGGGTCCGCGGCTCCGTGACACCAGATCGCAGGATCGCACCCAGGCTGGCAAGGGCGGGCCAGGAGCTCTGGTCCGCCCCGGGTTGCAAGTCCCTTTTCCTTTGGTACCCACAGGCACAGTGGGCTGAAACCCCAGAGCAGGGGGCCCCCGGGCTGGAGCTGCGTGCCTACAGCTCATCAGCTGGGCTGTGGGTGAGCGAAGCCTTCTCCTGGACCCCCTCCTCCAGGGCCTCCCCTGTGTCCAGGAAGCTGGCAGCTCCCTCGCTGTCATCCTTCTGGTCCTTTTTCTTCTTCTTCCCGCTCTTTTTTTTGCTCTGCTTCTCGCTCATGCTTGCCAAGTCACCCTTCTTGCCAGTCCACTTCTCTGCCAAGCAGCCTGGGGAAGAGAGGGGCAGAGTGGGCTCCAAGGGAGAGGCAGGGTTCCCTGTGCCCTGGCAAGCCCCCTCGGCCCTTCTGAGCACTCCTACATGGTCCCTGGCAGCAGCCAGGACTTACTTGTGTCCTTCCCTTTTAGCACATGGTTGGCACAGAGAAACTGGGAGAGATCCTCCATCTGGTGGTGCCTGTACCAGTCCTCAATCACATCTTCATACTCCTCCACCAGCACATCACACTAGGCAGAGAGGAGAGCCCAGCTCCAGACATGTGCTAGTGCAGCAGGACCAGGACCAATGCCAGAGCAGCAGGTCCTGCCAGTACCCTGCTTCCAGTAGCACACCCCCAGACTCTCTCTCCCTCTCTACTCTAGCCCACCAGGTCATAGCAGCCACTGAGGGCCAATCCCACGGGTCTGGGTACCTGCTTTTTGAGGTCAGCCACCTCAGCGGAGGTCTCATTCCACAGCTCGTAGGGGATGTCCATCACTACCTTGACGCCCTTGTGCACCAGGTTGTGCAGGGTCTCAAATGTCTCCGACATGCCCTGAAGGAGAAGTGCTGCCTGGTGAGGTGGTGCTCCTCTCACCAGGCTCCGGCTCTCCCCTTCCAGAGTCAGTCACACTGCAGCAGCAGTGCAGTGCCCAGCAATGCAGGAATGTGCAAGCCAGACAAAGTCAGGACCCCTGGGGTATCAGCATTACCAAGAGGGAAGTTCAAGTGGCAGCAAGTCCCACTCTGCAAACCTGATTCCAAAATTAATAGGAAGACAGCACCTGGTTCCCTCTATGCAGGTGAGGGTAGGGGCCTCCCCACCACCACCAAAGACAGTACCTTACACCTGACGTGGGGGGCAGCATGGCCTCACATGCTGGGCACTGGCAGAGGATCCAGAGGATGGGAAGAAATGAACGTGGTTTATCACCCTAGCAGTGCAGGATGGGCGAAGGACGTTTGGAAGCAGGAAACTGGAGGACAGCCCTCACCTTTGCAAATCTGTTACTGCCACTCCTCTCCTTGTGCAGATTGTAATCCAACAGCCGCTTGCAGATGTTCTCTGTCACCTCAATTAACCGTATATCCCTGCATGAGGAGGAGGGCTCAGGCTTAGCATGGCTGCCTAGAACAGCCCAGGCACAGGGTGAACCTCCCAAAGCCCCTGGTTCTGCAGACCACTGGCTGCAACAGCAGCAGAAGACCCCCGTCCCATTTCCACTTACGATTGAGTGTACTTGACAGCAGAGCCCTTCCCATCCAGGAAGCCGTACTTGGTGTCAATCACCTCCTTAGTCTTGCCAGTCTCCTCAAAAGCAGATTTCAGCTCCACAGCCACGTACTTGCACACTGCAGGAAGGAGAGCACAGGTGAGTTACGGGGTGTCACTGTTCTGATGGGCAGTGTGACAGAGCACCTGGGATAGCAGCAGGAACCAGCACCAGGAGCCAGGCACACCAAATCTGCTGTGAGCACAAACACACCTTGGCTGTTCAAATAACCAGAAACGGCTCAACTCCTTCCACTGGAGAACTCTTGAAGCAGGAACACTGAAAACAATGCTTCAGCTGCTATGGCACAGCTGGGAAGTCAGACAGTGACAGTTCTACCTGAAGGTTTCCTGCTGAAGCTTCTACCTCCATGCCACAAGCTGCTCTCTTATGCTTGGAAGAGGATGGAATATTTTGCTATGCAAGTCCCAGCTTGGGTCACAGTTTTTCCTTGAGACCACAGCACATCCTACCTGGTAATGGTTCCCTCAGTGCTCTGGGGACACAGGCACTATGGTGGGGACCAAGCAGCCAGCAGGGCCCAGCAGGCTGAGTGGCAGGGTAAGGGGCTGGCTATGGACTATGTCACCACCGGAGAAGCCATGAGCTCCAGCAACACAGTAGCAGAGACCACAGCACCAACAGCTTTAGAATACAGTGCATGGTTTCTTTTATAAAAGTAAAAAAAGCTTTATTTCTTCTGTAAAAAGAGCCCAACAGAGCTAAAGAAAAAGAGAGCAGGAGAAATATCTCAGGGTTTTACAACTGGAAATGTGGAGGGGTGGAAAGCAGGCATCATGTTGGAAGGATGGAATCCAGGCAGGGTGTGGCACTTCCTCCCCCAAAACTAGGGTTGCAGGAAGCTGGAGAAAGCTTTGTCCTGTGCTGTGGGCTCCTTTTTGCCAAGGACCACCTCTTCTTCAAGCCCCACTTTAGGAGAAGGGCCAAGGCCCAGCAGGAACGGTCTGACAGCAGTGAGCCATCACGTCTCCTGCCAGGCAATGATGTGAGCAGAGAGAAGTGCCATAGGCAGGAAGAGAGCAAAGTGGCTTCTCCAAAGCTCCCATGCATGTGTTGAGAACCCCTGTATGCACCTCCTGCACAATCTTTTCTCTGCTGGCACCAGGAGCTGGAACTGGTTGTGGCCATTTCTCAGGTGGGATTCTCAGGGTTCCTTCTGGCAGCCCCGCTGGACTCAGGCCTCGAGGTTGTCCCTTTCCACACCATATCTGCTGCAGTGTCCCCACACATGCCAGGAGTGCTCACTGCTGGGTCCAGTTATCCAGGTGCTGCCCGCAGCTATTGCTGATGCTGACAGGTTCCAAGCCTGGGCAGGAAGAGGAGCAGAGCGTGGTAAGTGCTCGCTCTGATGCTTCTCTGAGGTTACACAGGTGTCACAACAGCACTGGAACATCAGTGTCTCCAGAGCTGCTTCCCTGGAAGGGAGAGCTTTGTAAAAAGCTCTCTATTTCTTTATTTTCTCTTTGCTGTCCAGGTCCACGTGTCCCTGCATAGCAAAGACGGAGAGAACCACAACAGCAAATGTCCGTCACCACCTGCCCCGGCTTGCCTCGAACCAAGGAGCTAGTCAGGCAGGAAGCATCAGGGAGACGAACTGTGAGCAGCAGAGATGAGCAGCCCCAGCTACGAGCCGGGAGGCGCTTAGTGCCTACCGGGAACAGCAGTGCCTGCGGCCAGGAGGCGGGCAGAGGGGCAGCCCGCAATGGCGCAGCCCCGCACCGGAAACCCCCGGCCCGAGCAGGCAGCCGGCGGCGGCCGATCACCCCAGCCCCCTGCGGCCCCGCTTACCCTCGCATTTGCTAGGCAGTCGCACCCAGTCCGAGTCATCGCCCCTCGCCAGCGCCACCGCCATCAGCAGCATCAACAGCGCTGTCCCCGCCGCCGCCATGGCTCCACTTCCGGGGCGCGCTCCCGCCACGCCCCGCCAGTAACCATGGCGACCGACCCGCGCCAACCAATCCTGGCGGCGCGCGTGGCCCTCTTGGCCAATCCCCGCTCGCCGTCGCCAGCCAGTCCTAGCGGCGCGGGGTCCCGCCGGGCGGTGTCGGCAGCGCCCACGTGGGGGGCGGGCGGCGACGTAGCCCCGGTGCTCAGGGTCGCGCTTGGGGCTCCCTCCCTGACTCCCGCCTTCCTCGCAGCCCTTCGCAGTCCCTCCCTGCCTTGGAATTCTGGAAACCTTCCCCCGAGGTCCCTTGGGGTCCCTTCCCACCCTTCAGGTAATTTCAGGGCCCTGCCACCCTCAGAAACATGGCTACGCCTATCTGTTGTCCACTCAGCACAACATTCCCACCCTGCACCCCCCCAACAACACTGAGTCTCTCCCTCCTGCATTTGGGGGTGCCCTCTCCAGTGTCCAGAGTATTTTGGGTGCTTTCCACACCCCGAGACTGAACGAGGGGGACTTACCCCTCCCCTCAGGGACGGGCATCTGCCCAGGCCCTCAGCTCTGGGCCAGGAGGATAGAGGTGAGCAGGGCATCAGAGAGCACGACCTTCAGCAGAACCACCCGAACAGCCACAAGCAGAGATGCCAAGGCATGGTCTGGGAACACTGCAATGGAAAGGAGGGGGGTGATGCCTGCTACAGAAACCCCACAGCCCCCATATCCTCTCCAGGCCTACCACGGTGGGAATTTGGGAGCCCTACATGTCCTGAAGCCTCCTCATGTCACCCTCATGCTGTCCCTGAGGGCAGGCTGCCTCTAACCCACCTTCCACATTCTCTCCACCAAAAGATGGACCTTCTCTCCCTCTTCCCCTGTCCCATGACACTCTGGGAAAACCCATCCCAACCACCACACAATCCAAGTCAAGTCCCTCCATGATGGGAGCCCAGCAGGGGTTCCTCCCTGGTAACTGACATTCCCACCATGGCAGGGGCCAGAGACTCACCGGCTGTGCTACCGGGACACAGCTCTGCCGCCTCCTCATTGCCTGTGGGATGAAAGAGCAGCTGGGGAGGCACTGGCAGCCTAGCAGCAGGTGTGCAGCAGGGCTGCCCACAAACCCCTTCCTGTGCCTGCCAATCGGGGCAGCAACGTTGGCCCGCAGGGCCTCACACCTGCTGCCTGCTGGCCCCAGAGGCCCTGCCAACACCCTCCTCCGGGGCCACCGGGGCATCCACCAGGCTGGGCAGCAGTGGGCAAGGAAGCAGAGGGGGCGGCAGCACGGTCATACCCCTGATGCGGATTGGGCTGGAGCTGTGGGATGGGGAGGTCCTGTTCATCCCGACATGGCAGGCGAGTTCTCCCTCGGCCAGAGGGTCGCTGGAGAGGAGAGAGACGGAGCAGATGGTGCCACCGTCCTCGTGGGAGGTGCCGTAGGCAAAAGACGGCAGGATGCTGCCATTCCCGCTGGAGATCCAGACAGCGTGGCCGGAGCTGGGGGCTAGGTCGCTCACCACGCAGACCACCAGCCGCCGGCGCTGCCCGGCCACCACCATGCTCAGCGGCGGGGCCAGGGTGGGCAGTGGCACGGCTGCCCTGAGAACTGGGGAAGACAGGTTTTAGGGGCACTGCATCCGTCACACATCCCACCCAACACGGCTTGCCAGCTCGGCAGTGCTCATTCTTCACACCCTGGCTGGATGGCACCCGGCCCTTCCGCCCCTGGGGCTGTCGTGGGGCTTCTTGGGGGGTACTCACGGGGCAGAAGAGGGAGCAGAACGGCAGCCAGCAGCATCCGGGGCACCTCCATGGCGGCTGCGGCGCATGGGGCTGCCGACGGCTCAGCCCCCGCCCGCGGCACCAGCTGCACCGCCCATCACCAGGGCTGCGAGGCCGCGGCTGCAGCGGCGCCACGCTCCCCCCGCCGCAGTAGTACCATCCCCTCCGCCGGTGGTACGGCCCGCTCCGCCCCGCCCCGCCGGTCTTTCCCGGCCGCGCCATGGAGCGAGTCCCGGCCCCAGCGGCGCCGCCGCCCGCCGACTCCTTCGCCGAGGTGCTACAGATGGTGCGGAACGGGCGCGAACCGCCGGGCGTGCGGCGGCCCCGCGCCTCGCCCACAGGGGACGCCCCCACCGCCTCCCGTCTGCCGCCGCCTGCCAAGCCCTGGGAGCGCCGCCCCGGCCCAGCCAGTCCCTGAGCACCAACGCCCCGGCCCCGGCACGGCGCTGACGGCAGGTGACGTACAAACGTACCGAAGAACTCTTAGCCACTTCTGCCCCGAGGCGGCCTGGGGGGCGGGGGAAACGGAGGACGCCTGGGACGGGGCTGGCTTGCAGCGGGGCAGCTGCGCGCTGAGGGGGACATGATGAGCTCCCGTCCCACAGTGTCCATGCTGCACGAGCGCGATTGAAGGTCAGAGCCAGGCTGGAAAGGTTTCTGCTTTTTCTTCAGCCAGAGACAAATGCACCATTTGGTGACACCAAACACTCCCAGGTCACGACTGACAGGGCAACCTTGATTATTTGCAGTTAAGGCTGTGGCTTCATGCAGTAGTACTTTGTGCCTTCTTCATGACTTAAGGCACACACATGAAACTAAAGCAAAACAAAACATGTCCAATCACTTTAGCACATACCCATCATTAAGGCATATGGTTTTCAAGGATTTTTCTTCAAAAACCAAAATAGATATATTTTTTGTTATTTCCAGCATCCACTTCATGCTGTTTTATGACCTCTTCATCTCTGCAGCTTCAGCCAGCACTCAAAGGACAAAGAACCCACCCCGCTCTCAACCCAAGAGCCTAGTGGGAGCAGTGATACTCCTTGATTTCCATACACCCCATTTAGATTAGCTCATGAGCCTTTAGGAAATGCAAATGAACCTTAACACAGCCATGTTCCGCTCCATATAGCTTGGCGACCACCCTATCTCAATACAAACATCAAATTAATCTTATGAACAATTAGAAGAACTCGAGAACTGGCTTAGCACTTTAAGGGGCAAAGTCAGGACTGACACATGCCTCCTCCAAAGAGCAGCATTACCTTCCTGAGGACAGAGCTACTCCACCTTGAGCTTTGTTTTTATGTTCATGGCTGCCAGCTCTGCCACAAAGTAACGGAAAACATGGGGCACAGGGACTACCTCAATAGAGTCCATCTCACTACAGACTGAGCAGGAGTACCTCCTGCTGCTTGCCACAGAGGAGTGGGGCAGTTTCTCCAGCACAGGAGATGTGATGCTGCCACAGCTTGTGCACACATAGGCTATGGAGCCATCAGAGCAGTTGAACAGGCGGTCTTGCAGCAGGAAAGATGTGCCATGAGCCAGCAAAGCATCCCGCTCCATCTCACCAAAGCGAATCCCACCTTCCACGTTCCTCCCCTTGACAGGCTGGTTGGTGACAGCATCTCGGGGCCCTGTTGTTCTCACCTGGAACTTGTCCGAGACCATGTGGCGCAGGCGCTGATAGTACACCACTCCCACAAAGATCTCTGCTTCCAGCTCGAGGCCGCTGATGCCGCTGTACATCTTTTCTGTCCCAAAGAAGTTATAACCTGAGCTCACTAAAGTCTCACCAAAGTATTTCAAAGCAGACTTTCTCTCTGTGAAGGTGAAGGGAGTGGCATCATAGGAGACACCGTGCAGTGCTGCCGACTTCCCTGCCATGCTCTCGATTAACATTCCAATGGTCATACGGGAGGGAAAGCCATGAGGGTTGAAGAGGATGTCTGGAACCATCCCGTTCTCTGTGAATGGCATATCCTCAACTGGCCAGAGCTGGCTCAGGATACCTTTCTGTCCATGACGGCTGGCAAATTTGTCTCCAACAGTTGGATTTCGGGGAACCCTCACAGTGATGCAAGCTTTCTTGAACTTCCCAGTGCCACGGTCATTACTGCATAACCTGACGTTGTCTACAATGCCGACTTCCTTATTCCTGTATAGGTGGAAAAACAATCACAGCAAAGGTGTCAGGTGTGTTAATAATTTTTAGCTAGGTAAGAAAAATGAAGCAAAAAACCTAAACCATTTCATAGCTCATATAATATACCTTGGGACAGCTGGTAAACACCACCATTAGTCAAAGTAGTATTCAGTGGTGAAGGAAATCAGACTGCGTAAGATTTAGGGCAAGGAAGCAATACAATCTTACAAATGCCATTCAGCTACAACTTCCAGGTCAGCAGGTCATGTGTCACCCATGATTTAAAATAAAGATCATTTAAACCTGGTTCATCTGTATCACACTTTGTATCTGACAAACTGTACGCTAGTGTAATTTCCTTTGTGTTAAGGAAGCAGTCCCTCTCTGTACCCCCAGTAAATCCACACCATATTGATGGGATACCAAAATAAAGAATTAGGTTGACTTGTTTAGCAGAGAGGAAAGTTCAGATCAGAAAGGGAAGGCAAAGTGTGAGCTTTGCCAACAAGTGACTTGTTCAGGGGTGTGTTCCTTCTCTAGATGAGCCCTCAGCCTGATATTCCACTCTGCTCAGGCTTAGTTGTTGTTATATATAAGCCCACTTATTTTGGAGATGATGGCTAAGGAATAAATTTTGTCCCATTTTAAGACAAAACTGAGGTTTCTTTTTCTCCTTTGAAGTCCTAATAAACACAGTGTTTTTGGAAGGCCTGTACCTAAGTCTAGGTTCTGTCTCAAAGTCATTATTTTGTCATGTCCACATGCAACTAGCATGGGCCATCTCAAAAAAAAAGAAAAAAGAAAAAAAAGAGAAAACTGTCCTTCAAGTTTCCAAAACAGTCCCATACACTGCAAAGAAAGTTAACTCTACCCCAGTCAAAACCAGCACAATAAGCCTCTTCCACACTTGTTCAAATTTTTTTCTAAGCCTCAGTCCTCCCAAGCCCACATCTATGGTCTAGCAACACATGCAGCACTTAGGACAGTAAAGAGAACTCCTTGTTAAGGGCCCCAAGCCATTGGGGAAAATTGGGAGCAGGAGCCAACACAGAGAGCTGGGAGCCTCATCTCTCTCTAGAAACGTAAATAATTACATCATCTGGACTAAGAATGAACAAAAGCTGAATGTTACAGATGTAAAATGGCTCTCTGACTAAGGAACCTGAACTAAGGTCAGGCCAGCGTGAGTGCTGGGGAGCTGGTCCATGGGGCTAGGAGGACTGGAAGATAAATAACAAGGCTGAGCTTACAGATCCCACGTGGTAATGTGCCGGGTCTCTCAGTCCTGCTCTATGACCAGATTGACTAATACTGTGAGTCCACAGCACATTCCCCAGTGCAGCCAGGGCAGCATCTGTTACAGAGTAATAAACAATGGCCTTCCCAGTAATGCCAGTTATGGTGTCACCTGAGTAATTCTCAAACTAATTTGCCTTTATGATGCAAGTAATTACATAGCACTGTTCTCACTTTGTCAGTGCTGTAGAGGAACACAGGGACAACCTGAAGTTTTCAAGACAACTGGAAGTGCAGGACGCACTTAAATACATTCAGTTTTGTCAATGTTTTTGTTTCCCTTTCCTGAAAGAATTAAAAGGATTTTAATGAAAGCCTGCCTCAGCATCCTTCTTTCTTTCAACTGAAGCTCAAAATCTTATAAATTTATCCCTGAAATATTCCAGGGGGAAGGAGTAGTGTAGTTGACATATTTTAATATTTTAGCAGTTTGGAATCTGCAATGTTAATAAAAATGCTCTTTGAACCCCTAATGCTGTAACAACTTTGCTTAAAAGGTTGTCTGGCAAGCCTCTGGGATCAGGCACTTAGTTTTGTTTTTCTGTTCAGTGTTTCTTTCATTTTTTTAGACAGAACACCTCATGCAAGTCACCTAACAAAAAGCTACAGAAAGTGACTGTGTGGCATGGGCAGAAGAAGCAGTCCTTGAGTGACAGCAAAACATTTCTGCAAGTGCTTTCTTTTTACCAGTCTCAAGATACTCCTCTTGGGGCAAGTCAGCTCCTGCAGCACACATGAAAAGCTGTGATACATGCGTGGGAGTCACCTACAGCATGAGCTTCACATTCTCTGTGAAGATATGGTCACTAGCAGAACAGGGAACACCTGGAGGAAAAGGGTCAACTGCTCTCACCACTGCGTGAGCAGAGCCAGGATAGACAAGCTGTCCTTACGGATAGTACACTGTGAAGGTCTCCCCTGTGTTGAGGTTCATGAAGCTGTAAAATGGGTCTCCAGGCTGTAGAATAGATCCAACAAAAGGCAGTCCATCAGCATCCAGCTTCTCCATAATGTTTGGATCACCAGGCCTGATGCCAAATACTAAATTATCGCCTGCCCTGCTGGCTTTAAGGGAAAGGTCAATGCTCTCCATTTTGATAACACTTCCATAAGCAAATCCTCTCTGCCAGGAAGACTTATTGACAATCTAAAAAGAAGAAACAAAAGCCTGTTAAAGACTTGCTAGTAACTTCAAAAAATGAAAGCATTTACAAGGTAAACATCAGATCAGAACAAAGCTTCACAGAAAGTCATTGTTCCAAAAGGCTCAAGTCTCCTTTAACCTCAGTTTTTTAAAATGTTGGAAGCCCACTGCCTTGCACAAGGGAGCTCCGCTCTACTCCCAGTACCTCCAGCATTATCTGCTGTAACAACAGTTAACCAGTGTGCTCCCAAATCTGCCCAGAAAGTGTGAGGACCAGCAGAAGCAGAAAGCACAGTCCACTCAGCTAGGTACCATTCTTCTTCCCAGTCCCCTCCATGAAATTCTTTAACAGGACAGCAGGATTTCTCCTTTTGGTAGTTTACCATTGCATCTTCCATGTCATAGCCGCTGTAGGAGATGACAGCTACGATTGAATTGGTGCCGACCGGATAGCTGTCCATACTGTAATAGTCATACATGCTGGGCCGCACCAGAGGGCTCTGGGGGGTGTGAAGGTGGTATAGCTTGTTATCTGAGCGATCCTTGTAGTTATAAACTGGAAACCCCATGGTTTGCTTTCCTAGAAAGAAGGAAGGAAGGAAGGAAGAAAGAAAGAAGGAAAAAAATCTATATTTATTCAAATTAATGTACATTTCATCTTCCATGTATCTTCTTAAGAAAAAAGCTGGAAATACTTATAATTTAGAGGGATTATCAATCTTAAAAGCCTTGGAATTTAGTAACTGCCCTCAGCCCAGCTATACATTTTCTGTGAACCACAACACTTAATTCCTTTCATAGCATTTCATAAGGACTGTTTTAAATTTTGTTTCATTTTCTGCAATTTCAAAACCCCCACTACTCTTGGCGGTGATCTTAGTTTTGGTTAGGTGGGGATTTTTCGTTTGTTTGTGTTTTTTTCTGGTTTCGTTTTTGGAGGGTGCGTTGTGTCTGTGTCTTCTCCCCAGGGTTTCCCACAGTGAGGCACATGTTACAGATTTCCAGGCCAAAAAGCATCTGCTTCTGCACTATAAATACATTGGTGAGGACAGAATTTTAAACATTGTCACACTGATACTTTTAGGAAAGTATGAGAATATGATAGTGTTTTAAGGACATCTCTCTGATAATAGTCAGAAATTCAATATAATAGAGGTGTTAATGAGGTAATGGGACCTGCTTTATTCAAGTCCCTACCCACACACTTCCTTTTAGCCTTTTTTTTAATAAGCTTCTTCCAACTCAACTGATTGAAACCCCACTACATACCCTATCCAACTTCTTTCAGACGACCAAATAAATCCATTTAAATCCATTTCAGAAAACACCCACCCTGTTACTACAGTGCTGTATTATTCCCTTGCAACAGATGCCCAGCAAATTTCCCCGTAACAGCTGCAGTGTCACAACAGCTGTCACTCTCTGAGAGAAGGTGACAAGGAAACCTCATCCTAAGTACTGCAGGGCACTTCTGCATGTACCAGTCAGAAGCAAGTTACCTATCAGCTGTGAGGATGGAAGGACTGTTGGCAGTACAACTGTCAGACACAAACACAACCAAACAGCTGCTGAAGTATCCTATACTTCTCCATATGATCAACAACATCAAAGTTTAAGAAAAATAGTCTAAAAATAAACTAAACAAATAGTCTTAGAAAAAACTAAAGAAAACTTACTAAAGGCTTAAGGAAGGCAACATGAGTGCAACAACTTAGGACCACCCACTGGAAGGCAGCCAGGATGACTAACTTCATTTACTTCGCTAGGAAAAAATGGCTGTTATCAACCTTAATGCTGAAACAATGTCTGGGAAGACGTGTTATTTGGGTATGTGGGAAGACATATTGGAATAGACATGTGAGAGGGTTTTTCCCCACCCTCTTCCTTACCTAGGGACTTGAGGGACTGAGTACTACAGCACTTACCCATCTGGCACTGGTACATGTTTCGTGGACTTTGGTTGTGGTCGGAGAAGGGAATGAGGTTGGCCACCACGCTCAAAATGCTGTGAGGGAAGAGTTCCTGGTGAGTGGTCACTCCAGGCAACACTTCCGACTCCTGCGAGGCCACGTTCATGAAGATCTGCAAGCATCAAATTGGACGTTTGTTCATTTCCTTCTTTTAAAGGGAAGGAAGCAAACCAAAGCTGTCTCCTGATGGCCTTTTATCCATTTCCTTTTTAGTTGTGCTTGTCTGCACCTGAGCAGCAGGCAAGAAATAGCAGACAGCTATTAAACTACCTATCACCAATCACAGAGTAGCTGCAAGGAAAGAAAGTCTGCAAACACAAAACTGCAGTCAGTTACTTGTCCTCCTTTCTTTCTCCCATTTTAATTGTTTTGAATCGGCAAGCTCCACAGCAATTCACTGTGTGGCTGCCCATGCACAATTTGGAGAACACAATGTAACACAGTATGACACTACACACAGTGCCTTTACCTTCACGAAGTCAATACTAAGCATATTTCAAGATCTCAGAAAGATCTCTACAGTCCATCTAAGACATTTACTGGAAACCAATTAGCAGGAGGTGAGAAAAAGCCTTTTGTCACCTATTTTATCTCTTCAACACAAGCTCCCTATGCCTTATCCTCAGCTCCTTTCACAAATATTTTCCAAACCCATTTTTGATGCCAGATACCTCTGTAACAAGGAAATATGCAAACCTAACCTGTTCCAGAGTACCAATCCATTCGTTCCTTCCACAGAACAGGTTTCTGACAGGCCGCACCATCCGGCAAGGGGTAGTAAAAATGAATAACCCAGGATACAGACTGGGTTTTCCTGTCATTGGGATAAGGACCACTTCTGCCCGTCCAGGAAACCTCTTCTCTTGTGTTATCTGTTTGTGCAAAGAAACACCAATTTGGAAACACAAACTAACACTAGTTTAGTTAAACTGCATCCAACAGGTTACACAATGAAAATGTCAGCCACAGGTGTAGGCACTAATAAAAAACCATGAAGAAAAGGTCTTAAAAAGTACTTCTAGAAAAATCTCCACCAAGACAGAATATGTCTACCTTTTTATCCAAGAAAAAATTTCTTTTAAAAATTATGACTTCATAAACCAATAGATGAAACACATGGATATAAAAAAGCAAAACAGAAAAGCCTTCTCCGATACTAATACAGAGCCAAAGATAACTTATTGGGTCAGATTAAAACTAAAACAAAACAAAACAAAACAAAACATGGAAGCCTAAAAACTTCAAAACATGTCTGTTTTTGACCCCTGCATATTGAAGATGTTCAGCTAAGAAACATTTTAAACAAGAACAACCTTAAAGCGGCGAAGGGTTTCTGCAATCTCAGGAGCCAGCTCTCCCTCTACCCAGCCCACCACAGAGCCATCCAACACAACTCTGTAGCACTCTGCGTAAGGCTTGCTTGGAGTTGCATCAATGGGGGTGACACCTGTGAGAAGAGGGAGTTGACAGAGAGAACAGCCAAAAAAGTAAACAAAACACAGAAATTGTTATTTCTGCATCAAGTCTCAATCCACACCAAAAAGCTTTCTGAGACATCAAAAAATTCAGAACAAAAGTCAGAGTATTTACTGGAAAATATAAACCATTCACAATTGAGAATGCCATTCCCCTCCTCTTTTTTTCTGATAGAAATAAGGGGTCCCATTATTGTGCCAATCACAAGTGTGCTGCAGTTCAATTCAAGTCACCAGCAGCATTACAAAGTTACTGCTTAGTCCAGTTTCTTAATAGCTGATACTGTGCAATTCCTTGTACTTAAGTGAACTTCTTCACTCTATAGCACACAGCTAAGAGACATTTATATTGAACTTTACACTCTCCAAAAGGCTGATATACCTATACAAGCAGTAACTTATTTACCACCAAGCAGATGCACAGTAATTACAGAGGTTCAACTTGACTTCACATTCTCAACTTAATAGTGCATTGTCATGCTATGTGGAGAACCTTTCCCACATAATGGGTTTGCAGGGCAGTGAGGTAAAAAGGAAGACTGCTTCATTAAATGATCAAGCCAAGTCATACCTAGGGAACATAATAAAGGTGGAATGCCTGTCACGGGCACCATCTCTGTCACAATTTCACACACAGCTGTCATGTGGTTCATCAGACCGCAGGGTTCTCCATCTGGGGTGTCCACAGGGCACAGAAACCCCCAGGATTCCGGCAGCAGCTTGCGGACAGTTGTAGTTCTCATCTGGGAAAATGCTGCCCCTCTGTGTATGCAGCGGAAGTGGGAAAGGTAGCGGATGAAATTCAGCTTGTCCCCCACCACAGAGAGACCACTGTCCTGTAACATGCCCAGGCCTTAGGAACAAATTTGAGATTTATGTCAGGATGTCATCCAGCTTCAACGAATGCAGTATGGTATTACAAGGCAGTTTCTTACTTTTCACTGACAAGCACTAAAGATGCTCACTGTGGATCCCAACCAGAGATGCACATGTGCGCATGCAACTCAGTAACCCATAAGATACCTAGAGACTTTAGATTCCAAGCTATTGCTTAAAATCTAGTTCCTTTCACAAACACATCAAAGGAATTCCCAGTGAAGTGACCGGGAATTTGCAGCTGGTACATTTTTCCAAAATTCTGCAGCCTTTTAATCTAATTCCATTTTCTACTGCCACTCCATTAGAACAGTATAATATTGTCATACTAGACACTTCAAGGAAGCATCAGATAAATTTGAAATATACTCGTGAAGCAATTTCTCTTCATTTAAGCTCACATGACTAATGGGGCAGTTCTGGTCAAAAAAATGGCCCGTCTTTGTCTTACATTGCACCTTCTAAGTTAGAACAAATAGCCTTTGGGAAAACAAATCAAAATATGTTTGCTGTTTTGGACAATGCTAAATTTCATTTCAACTATTTACCTGGGTAGGGTCTTTGCTTTAATAAGTAACCTGTTTTATACTGTGCAAAATGCCCATGGCTCTTGAGAAATCTTGCCTTTTTCCTCAACTATATCTTTCCTCAAACCCCTTTCATTAACTCAGTGACAGTATACAATGTCTGCCTACAAGCAGTTATTTTCAGTTAAGAGCTCAGTTTCATATTGTTACTCATTCTGTCAATACAGGCCAAAAAAAAAAAAAGGCTTCTTAAGCCTGCAGATTTACCGGTTTTAGATCGCAGATTTCCAGTTGCAAGAAGATACTCAAATGGCTTGGTGAAGTCAGGTGCCAGACTGAATGCCTTCACCAAGCTGTCTCCATTTATGCTCATATCTGCCTTTTCTGCTCTTTTCTCCAAAACAAACTTAACAGACTGCAACCAGGTTTCAAGCCTCTCCTACAGTTTAAAAGGGAAAGATTTCAATTTAAAACAGGAAAACAAAGGCTCAAATTAGAACTTCACCTCAGTTGCATATGCTGCAGGAGTCCTCTGAAATCAATCAGAATGGACAACTTTTAAGGAACTGACAGTTTTCCAGTCTTAATTCCCACACTGACTTCATTCTATCAAAACGGTGATGGTATCATGTCCACACAGAATTGCAAGGAAAACACCCACCCAACAGCTTAGTAATCACTCCATCCAGATTGATGGTGAGTCTGGCAGTGCACTACAGAATTTCATAAAGAACAAACAAAACCTGAAGCAGAAACTGTACATATAATCTGACTACAAGAATAACTCTGCTAAATCCAGTGACAAAGCAAAACACTGTTTAGGTATTCAAATTCGAAGGCTGTGGGAACACAATATTTAAATGTTGCTGAGAGAATCAGAGAGAGTGGACTGGATTTCCATTTTATCTGTAATTTAATCACTTCTGTGATTGTAGATTTTAAAGAAATGGGGACAAATACATGAGGCACCCATTAATGCTTTGAATTCTTAGTGAAAAGCCACTGAACATGGTATGCTTTAAACTACTTAGGATCTTTTAATTTAAAAAAGGGGCTGTTAACTCACTCTTCTGCTGATCTGACAGGGTGAGACAAGAAAGCAACTTTTTCTGGTTCCTGGTGGCTGTTCCATATAGCACTAAAATGCTTCCCAAAATTCACTTTCAAACCGCTCGACTAGTAAAAAGGTTTTAATAGTCTTTAAAAAAAACAGTGCTAAAGAAAATCTGGGCTAAAGGGGAGAAGAGATATTAGAGTTATTAGATAACTCAAGGAAGTATCTTTAGTTGGGGATGAGAACTACTGTTCGATGATGAGCTTCATGGGACAATCAAGCTTCTGAACAGGACTACTTTCCTCACAGCATCCTAAAATGAAGTATCCCTAGAAATAAACTGAATTTATATGGAACTGGAATAGATTAGTAACAAATGAACTGTGTAAGTCAGAAGCATGTTATCAACTTTCTGATGCATAAAAGAATATAAAGACGTGAGAGCAAAGACAACATCATGAATCATCACTTTTGGATCATAGGGGAGGCAGAGACTGGTTGTTTTCTTGCACATTTGCCGTGTGTAAAAGCAGCAACACTACAAAGGCAGATGTTTATCATTCCCTTATCAACTAATACAATGTAAAAATGCTGTTTCAAAACACTCTTCAGACACTAGAAGGATCAGTATTCCTTCTTCCTCAAACTCCCATGCTGAAAGGAGCACTTTCATTTGCTCTGGAATACAATGAAGCTCTTTATTTCAGGTTTTGTATAGGCTTTTCTTCAACATATTTAGTACTCTACACTGAGACAAGCCTTCCTCAACTATGCTGCTTGATAACACTACATCCAGAACTGTGTCATCCTTCACAGCATATCCAAGCTCCCTGCCCTTCAGTATGGCTCCTGCACTTCTCTTGACCCCATGGTCACTGTGGGGTCTGGGCTGGAGGGCCATTACATTCATGGGCTTAAACCATGCAAGACCTTACCTTCAAGAACATAAGGAAAAGCTGTCCTGGGGTAAGCACCTCTTGATTCATGAGACTGTCTGGATTATCCTCCATGCATTCCCCTTTGGCAAAAGCATACAGCTTTTGGGTCATCATACAGAGGAGGTAGAACTTTTCAGTTCTATTTGTCAGGTGAATGCAGATACACTTGCTGAAGGAAGAGAAAGAAGGAGGACAACTAACACCATCTCTTCATGCCAGCTCTTCTTCAAGTTTCTCCTAAATAATTGTGAATCAATTTTTTTTTATAAAAAGCCTAACAAGGCACAAGCTTCTGCAGCTGTGCTTTGTGAAATGAAAATTTCACTAAATAAGAATAAAAATAATAAAAACCTAGAGACTGAGCTGAAAAATTATCAGGTTGTCACTTTAAGCGTCTAGTTTGTTAAGGATATACCTTAAAAGAAGGTAAACCTTGTGAAAGATTGATTTTTACAAGCTCCTATGCTAGATGTCCTTACGAGTATACAGTTTATGAAAATAGCTATTTGATTTGGGGCCAGTCAAAAGATGAAGTTTGTGTTATTTTACAGTAGCTATGACACTGATCATACACACACATACATACATACATGCACCCCATCCCAAAAAAACCCCACTAGTAAACCACAAAACATTTAAGACCATTAGTGTCCTGCCACAGAAAGTGCAAGTTTCCACTCCGTGGGGAAAACCGTGGGCTGAGCAATACTCTGGCACAAACAAAAAGGAAAGCCACACCTAATTCCCACTGAAGCAGGTCAAATGCTTTCCAAGACACTTGAGATCACTTGATCTGCAAGACACAAGTGCAATAGTCTTCCATCAGCAGTCACAAGATTTTTTTTTCACTTCTGATCTAAATTGCCCTTGATCAAAGCCGTCACAAATTCACTGCACAGTGAGACAAAACTCCAAAGGCAGGTTCTGTCCAGGTAAGTCACAGTTCTGTCTTATTACACACAGGGTACAATCCAATTCATATTTTCACTATTCCTCCTCTTCCATCGTCTCAGCTGAGGCAAATAAGGTGTACAGACCATATTGGAGGAAAAAAAACAGAGGAAAAACCAAATCCCAGACAAATTACCCACTAGAATATTTACCTATTTATAAGTACTTAAGGACTTGGGCATCCCAAATGATTCTTTTCATGTGCTAAAAAAAACCCTTCAAAGAGAAGATGCCTACTTTACCAGAAAAATAAATTATTTAGTTGAACACCTGCCACAGTGACAGTCTCAAAGCCAATTCTTCCATGGCTTTCTAACTTATTTCATGGAAGAAGTAAGATTTTAAAGCATCTATTTGCTACTATTTTAAACGTTATTCATAGTTGATAGTTGACAGTGATTTTGTGAAACTGATAACAAACTGCAGTATTTCTGTTCAACATATAGAGCCTCAGCCACAGACCTAGCTTTTAACCCTCTCTTCCTCAATCTTTATGTTTTTTATCAATGACATCACAAAAATCACATCTAAATAACAACTGATACCCTCTCCTGAAACTGTTCTGGCAATACTTTTGTCAATCCATTAAAATACGTAATTCTGAACACTGCAAATACAGATCATCATAATATCCTGGAATCCCATCAAAAACTGGCCCCTGGTTATTGTTGCATAAATGCATGTGAAAACCAAAATAAAGTGTGACGTAATATGGCACAGTATTGTATCTGCCTGTAAATTCAATACAATGGCACCGCATCACACACTCCTACATGCATACATACCTACCTACCTCAAAATGAAATCTGCAGCCTGTTCATTGCTGTACCACTCAGGAAGGCTGAGTTTTATTCTGAAGCTCTTTCCCAGGTATTCGAGGACATTTTGCTGTGTCAAACAACCTGCATCCACTACTGCTCTCATCATCTCAGTAACGCAGTTCACATAAAAGGTGTCATCTTCCTTTCCTTTGACCAGCTCTTCAAAAATCTGGTAGTCTGGGAAATTAACTAATGCCTGAAAGACAGAAGTGTATCAGATCAGAAAAATAAGGTCATAGCACCCCATAATTTAGGATTTCAGTCCTCTGGAAATGCCTTTCCACAATGCAAACAGAAAAACGCTGTGGAGTTGAAGTACTTAGAATATAATGCAGGGGATATTCATACCTTGATAACGATGATCACAAGTAATGGCAATCCAAGGAGTGGGTTATTTTTAAGGAAAAAAAATAAAACTCGCAAACTTCTCCTGTTTAGGTAGTATCTTTACAGAATAAGCTCACTTGGAAACATGAATGTAACTCACCTTTGTCTAAAGCTACTACTTATTCTCATGCAATCCAAAGTGCAATTTAGCCTTTTGATGAAGGCTATTAAATAGAATCTACTTAAGTTTCAGCACTTCATTTACATACTAAAGCTCATATTTAAATTCAACATTCTTGGCTTCATAATGGCTTCCTATTTGGAAGGAAGGGTTAAGCAAATAAGCTGTTCATTAGGGTTAAGCAAATAAGCTGTTCAGTTCACCAATGACTTCTCTATTTACTGATAAATGTGCCTCATTTTCAAGTAAACTATTTCTTCATTACTCTTCCGTAGGGTTCAAAAAGTTCAGGAAAAATTGAAGGCCACATGAAAAAGACACTAAGGCAGATTTCTTTATAAAAGGGGGCAATTCAAGCTCAGTTCTGCTGCTTAGGAATCATGATGTATTGATGTTTGGCTTCTATTTGGAAGAAGCCAAACCATGTGCTGCCTCTTGTCCAACACAGAGCACTGGGATAATTACACAAGAAACCAGAATTATAGCCAGAACTGAAGTGCAGTGGAGCTGCTTTTATTGAAACAAAGATAAAATTTGTTGAAAAAACGTTGAAAGAAGATACAGAGTCACTGATGATGTTTTATGTGATGCATCCATCATTTAGTGCCACAGTCCTCCTCATTTGCTCTAAGGCATTGCTGCTGTAGGTAAAATACGCAGCTGCAGTACTCTGGCTCTATTACTAGAGAAAACATGCTTTTAGGGGAGAATTTTAGAAGCCTTGGCTCAAGGAAAACTTCTGCCTGCTATCTAAACAACATTTTACATCCATCAATGGTACTCAAATAGGTTCTTCTACATCTTCATTGCTTTCAGTTCCAATCAGAAACAGCATTTTATTTTTCTTCTTAAAAAAGAAAGCCAGTTCACTGGTTTACTTTTAGATGGGACAACCTGACTTTAATGTTGTTCATTCACTGCACATTCATTCTGTTTTAAAGATTCCTGAGATCTGTCACAGTAAGTAGCAAACTTTTCACAAGTTCTCCATCCAGACCGTTTATTAGCAAAAAAGGCCACAAAGTCTTGTGTGACTCTCCCATCCTCTCTTGTCCCTGCAGACACGTCCACTGTTGCAGATGAGTATTACATTACATGCACAGACTCAGGTTGGACTACTGTTCTCCAAGCAGTATAGGAAGGAATTAGTTAAAATGGAATTCGCTTCTTCTCATTACTTAAAATAAGAAATGCTTTGCAAAACTTATGCATTTATTCAATATAGAAAGCACGAGCATTTACTGCTTACCTTTAGAGCAAATCCCAAGGGGAGGAAGAACAACTCTTTCTGAAAGATGAAATTCACCATGACACAGCCGTTTTCCAAGTAGTGAAGGTTCATATTTATTGCAGTGTGCTCATCCTTAACACAGTGCATCACTACTCCTGCAAAAATAACAAGACCAACGTGAGCTGTACAAAATTAGCTGCATCACTGTGATGCATCTGAGCAGCTGTGAGACGATTAATGAGAGAAACTTTGGTACTTGATGGCTGATAACACAAAGTAGATCACTCACTTCAGCATCAGTGTACCATTTCAAATAAACAAAACAACTCAATTCAGTTCTCAGCAGAGCAGTGCACTGTTTCAGGAGAGCCAGCACACTTGCTGAGAAGCCTGGAAGATACATAAAGTTCTTCAAGAAAGAAAAGACCCAAGCCTCAACTATTCTATCTGTAACCTTCGGCTGTAAGATAGAGCAACACACAAGTACTCTTCTTTATTGCATCCTACGTCAAGTTTTTGCTTCTCTGTGTTTGGGTGGCAGTGCTTAAGCAGTGTTTCCTGGTCCTGCTCCATGCCATTCACTGCAGGACAAACTAAAAAAACCAAAAAGAAACATTTAATCTGGCACTATCTTGAAACAAACTACTGTGGAAGTACAGTGTGCGTTCAAATGCCATGATCCAGTAAAATCAGCAGCTGGTAATACCAGAGTTTAAAATCATATTTAAAATTTTCTGGCTTAATTCTGGTTTAGACTGGTTTTGCTGAGTATACACAATAAAGGTAGGGGACAGCCAAGAACCTAGTTACTCCGCTTCATGTAAATTAAGTGTGCCACCCCAAAGTATGGATAAACAGAATCAATGAAACAAGTCTTGCAGCTTACACTAACTTGTACTGAAGATAGGGTTTTATCTGCACCTTCCACGTAACAAAGGTGAAATGTACTGCAAGACCTTGCTCCACATGGGTAGGTCAAACAGCTCCCACAAGGCAAGCACCTGCATCGTGCTTGTACTATCATGGTGCTGTTTGCCCTTTATTTTTATGTGTAGTAAAAATTATAAACATTATATAAGAGCTACAACAAAACAAAACTACCAAAATTCAGCTACAGATAGTCACTTCTGTTTGCCCTCAAGTAGTTATTACCAAGATGCTGCAGGAAACTGTTCAGCTTACCATACTCTGTGAAACCAGGGCCTCTGTTTTTCCATTTGTGTCTTGTCATCACAAGAGGGAAATTTCGCCTGGGCATAATCAGCATTCTAATAACTTTTTCTAAGCCATTAATTATAAAGTAGCCTCCCATTTCCTGGCAGGAGAAGAAAAATATTTTAATGTCCTAGAAACTCAGAACTGACATTTTAAGTAAAAGAAAAAAATGCCTGTATTATATAGTAAAAACCAACATTTCATGTTTTAACTAGGAAGCACATAGCAAGACATGTTTTAGCACTACTTTTGGAAAGGCTGCACTCCTTAACAGTGACTTCTGAAGCCTAAATGTAGCACAGAGGAACAAAAAAAATAAAAAACTTTTGTGGTCAACTGAACATCTTTTAAGAGCCCCTTTTAAGAGCCTAACTGTTTTTAAATAAATGCTTTGAAATTCTCATTTTGAGTTTATAAACCAGAGGGATTTTCAGAGCAAAATACCTCTATCTGGTCACCTACAAGGTTATTTTTCTGATTTTCTTTTGTAGTTTGAACCTTCCTTTAGTGAGTGCAAAATGCAGCACTAAATCATCATCATGGCTAGGCTTTGCGAGCAAAGATTTTGGGAAGGGCTCTGCCCACGTGGGTGTATCCTTCGAGCCTGTGCAGTGGATTTTTTAGGTGAGGCATAGCATGTGCAGAACTGGCCCCCCACTTTGCTCCTAAGGTTCATCTGCCATGGCTGAGCGAGCTTGGACGGTGACAGTGAAGTCCTCAAAACTAAGGCATACAGCACCCGGTATTCCCAAGAGGTCTCCCATCCAAGTACTAACTGGGCCTGACCCTGCTGAGCTTCCGAGATCAGATGAGATTGGGTGCCAGGGTGGCATGGTTGTGCAGCACTAAATAGTTCTGTGGCAATTACAGAGAGCTGACATGCTACTGGGCAGATGAGGAAAAAGCTGCAGAAGACAACTGGCAATGAAAATGTCTCTTTCAATGCCTGGTCTCCAAATCTATGTCTCCATAGAGGCCCCCTCACAGTACCCTCAGTTGCTGGGTAGCAGTTGAGAAGTTCTATACTAAAACTGTAGGTATTGGCACCGCACAGATCCCTGTATTCAACGACAGCTGTGACTGCAAATTTTTCAAGCTGCTTCATGGAACCACCATAATCAAGGCGCATTCAGAGAAGACAGCAAGTCAAACCTAAAACAAAAGATAAATGCTCAAGTCCTGTAAAGAGAAGATGGCCTGACAGACTGCTCAGATGAAATATAGATTTTCCTGACCCTCAAAATCCCTGTTACCTCTTCCTCCTCATGGTGCTGCATGAGCTCTTGTGAAGAAAGACTATAGAGGTTGCACAATTTGGACTTCACCATGATTGGAACATATCCTAAGGGCTGTTTGATAGTCCCTTGTGGCGTGTCATTTACTGACCAGCTGATATCAGCCTAAAATGATACAACAAAAACAGTAAGCAAATTAAGTTGCCTTTTTAATATTTTTTGCTATATTAACTGTACATTTCATATAACCACAAGTTCATACCACTATCACTGTAAAATGGTAGCAATAATAAAAAGCAGAACTAGTAGATACCTGCATAAAGATTACACTCTGGAAAACAATCAACATAAGTTTATAGAATAAAATCATACAAGTCTAGAGCTAGAGGTAAAGATGCTTCAAGGGGAATGAATAAGGTTGGTATGGTCTGCTTTGCCTTTCGGACCCTTCAACAGAGCAGCCTAAATAAAAAAACGCAGCCACAGGACAGGAAAGAAAACCTAGAAGTTAACTGTTAAATGTAGAATAGCAAGTGCTCAGTGAAAGAACAGCCACACTACAACCTGCTGAGACATGTGCTAAGACTTCTTCACACAACATGCTCATGAGTGATGTGAAAAGTGAGAAAGAAAAGCATGTGGGAAAGAAAATTTATTAACAAGATCTGGCAGTGAGTCTGCAGGACTGTGGCAGCAAATAATCCTAACTTTATATGCAGAACAACAGGCTTAAAAAGAGCTACTGCCATACAGGAAAGAAACACTGGCATTGCAATACAGGAACATTGATTCAATACCCGGCAACACCTAACGAGAGTAAATGGAGTCTAAGAAATTACTAAGAAAGCGAAATGAAACGTTATTGTGCCTCTTTAAATCCATGATGCACCCTTACACACAGACTGCTGCACAGTTCCGTTCTGTATCTTAAGCGATGACTAAAGGTATAAAGTGGCTCCCGTATGAGCAGCTGCTCAGCAGGCTGCAGATCACAACTCACCCTGGGGACCTGGAAACTGTAGGATGAAACTGAGGAGAGGGATAGGTGCTTAAAGCAGCACAGTGGAAACAGCATGATTACTCACCGCTTCCTGCTGTGCATAAGCAGGGAGTGAGAGGGGACAATTTGTCCTAGCACAAGGCAATGCCTTCTCACACAAGGCACAACAAATTGTTTCACCCAACTCCTCCAAACATTTCAAAAATATTTAAACATATAGACAATGGGGAAAAAAAAAGATGTGGGAAATAATTTAGGTATGAAAAATAAAAGCATCCCTAGCTAGCTCAGGAAAATCTAAGATCCACTAGAAATACAGTTGTGAACAACCTGCAATTGCCTCATTTTCACGTTCAGGTAAGATACTACACTTAGAGTGGCTTTTATCATGGTAAGGTGTAAAGCTTCAGACAAATTAAAAACTCTAAAATGCTGAAATTCCAAGCAAGCATTCCCTTGCACCAGGTGCTTCACATGTAAGTGATCAGCTCAGACACAATTACACAATTTCAATAAAAAACAGCAATGTGCAATCCTTTCACAGTGCAAAGGAAAATATCTGCTGGCCATGCTTCCTCTCTAAGCAAATTTCAGAGCAGTTCGGAAAAACCATGGATATGTGAACAAAAGATTTATAGCTCTGGACTTTGGTATGGGAGCAAGGCTGCCTTAGAAACTTGGATTCCTGCAGAAATAAGATTTGGATGATCATACTCCCTGGGATGACCGGGGTCTCTATCCAAGGTCTTCCGAACTGACTGGCTGCTTGCAAGTTAAATGTGACAACAGCGCTAAGAACTTGGCTACGGTGACTCGCGAAAAGAAAGGCAGCGGGGCGGGGACCGCGACAAGCTTGCTGTGAGGGGAAGAAGTTTGTACTGTGAGCCCACCTATCACCAACACCCCGACTCCAGCGGGGCAGCACTCTCTGAAAAATTCGTGGGACCAGTAACCCAGAAAGGGGCCTTTAATTACAGTACAAAGCTCAGCCGGCTCCGGGCCCCGCGGCGTGGGGCCGCCCCGCCGGACAGGGACACACGTGTGCGGGGCTTAGCCGGCTCCGGTGGGCCGCCCCGCCGGACAAGGACACACGTGTGCGGGGCGAGCGAGCGGTGGGACGCGGGCACTTACGGTGATCCTGCCACGGTAGGTGCTGCGGAGCCCGCGGCACTCGGCGGGATACACTCTCCTCTCCTGGCAGACCGTCCCAGCCGGCACGGCTGGGGGGGCGATGGACACNGGGTCGTGCCCGATGCTCGCCATGGCGCCCGCGCCGCCTCGCGGAAACCACCGGGGACCGGCGCGCGTGAGGCCCCGCCGCGTGCACGGATCGCACCGCCTCCTACGCGCAGTGCGCGTGCGCACAGGCGGCCGCGCCCCGCCGGCGCAGCTTCCTGGCGGCGCCCGCGGCCGCTCCAGCGGCACCGCCTCGCAGCAGATCCCCTATCCTCGGCCCCGCGGCCGCCTCCCCAGGCCCTTTTCCAGCAGCTGCGTTCCCCCCAACAGGCTCTTCCAGCACCCGGGCGCCAGCCATGTGCGCTCATGTCCTCACCCCTGCCCAGCCACGCGCACCACGGGGCGGACGCCTTGACACCCCGTCACCCTCATCACCTGCAGCCCCAAACAGGCCCTCCCACTCTCCAGCTCCCACCGATGCTGGGACAGCCCAGGATGGGACGCCAGCTCCCTCACGCCATGCTGCTGTTTCACCTTTGTCACTCCGAGGTAAGAGGTGGGCCACTTCCCAGGGTCCTGCACAGCAAGAGGGGAAACAGCACATGCACGCCCAGGACCTCAGCTCCAGGGACCCACTGCCCCAAGGAAACACCGCAGGCTGTGGGGTTTGCATGTTTTAATGATGGTTTAGGAGAGATGTGGCTAGAGTCATGGGAGATCCACGAACTCAGGCACTTGCCAGCCCCACATGCACATGCTGACCGTAGAGGAGCTGGGGATGCGTTCAGGAGCCTGGCAGGCAGCCAGCTTGGCAGTAAGTACCCCACCATCCTCAACACCACGGTTTCCGAAGGGCTGCCACAGCAGACACTGTCAATGGAATATAATTATGAACCTACATATGGCACAGCACTGCTCTCCTGAGGGGACCAGCATGTGGAGAACAAATGCTGGGAGCAGGGACATGCAAGCAGTCCTGAAGGGCACTGGCCACAGCCACCTAGAAGAAAAGCAGCTTTTGAGCCTTTCTTAGACTTGTCCGACATTCTCCATAGACTGTGGCCAGCCACCAGATTTCAGCAGAAACACAATAGCTGTTCATGGTAATCATGACTAAGTTGTACACAACAAGCAACATGGGAGTTACCTGAAACCCAGAGTCTAGTGGGACCAGACTCTGCTGGAAAAAGCAGCCAGAACACCTGGGCCAGAAATCCTTCACGGATAACATGAAGGGATACAACTAGGACTAGACACATTCTGCAGTATGGCAGATGTCTTCTAGAAACCCAGCACTATCCTGGGTGAAAGCTCAGTAAAGACAGACCTTTTCTATTGACCTGTTAGCTGAAATAAGCTAGAAAACATTTATTGTTGTTTATTCCTAAAACAGAAACAAACAAAAGTCTCACAGGGGCTTGTATCACTTGCAATGTGCACCCATAGCTGCAATGCAAGGGCAGCAAACCTCACCCAAATGCTCAGGCCTCAGCCACACACACGCCTTCTCCACCTCATAGCTAGTATTTTGGGCAAAACCTTAGGCACTGTGCTCTCCATCCTTTATCATTTACCTTCTGTGCTTTACTTTGGGGAGCACTGAGAGAAGATGGAAAATACACACATTTTCCTCCAGAGGCTGTTGCTTATTCCTGAAAAATTCAGTGAATGGAGGATTAAAGTCTCCCTGAAACGCTATCTTCCCCAAGCCCAGCTGAAAAGGCAGGGTATGAATAAATGCATTGCCTGTAGTCATAACTCTACTGCCAAGCTGAAGCCTTACTTTCAGCTGATCAGCAAAAACGGACAGCTGTTGATGTGCCACAACCAATACGGGATAAAAAAGGGTGAAGGAAAGGCCTTGGAGTTAGGCAGAAAGTCCCTAGTCACTGCTCCTGCTGGTGGCACCAGTTGTTCCAGTGAGGGCCACTGCTTTTGCCTGTATCCAGGCAGTTTTCTTGCTCTTATCCTACTACATAGCCAGGAATCTCATGTTACTATGCATTATCGTAAGTTAACCTCCCTTTCCCTTTTGAGGGTAAGAGAAGGATGGATCTAGCACCCCAGAAAACAAGCATTTCTGGTTCATCATGATGGGGAAGATTTTCTGTTCTCACTTCATGCTCTGCTCATCTGGCCTAGAGCTTATAGAGAGTCCAGCTGTCACCTTAGGCACATCCTGGATGAAAGGAATTGCTGTGAGATCTTCCCTTTGCTGGACAAGGTGTAACTCAAGCTCACATAAGCTCAGATGAAAATGCCAATGGAGACATTGTGAACTTTGCAAGTGGACTAACAACCCTTAACAGTCTACATTTTACCATGGCATGTTACCACTATATTTTACTCACACTTCAGTGAAATTTTGACACCTACGTGCTGTCATAAAGTTAAAAACCCCAATTGGTCCTTCCCCCACACCCTTCTCCCCGCTTTATCACCCAGCACTTCCCATCTTATGAACCAACGTGTTCATGGTCCATCTTCTGAACACCCATAAAGCCCAAACAGAGAGACCAGACCAGGCATTCAGCATCTCACTACAAGTGAAGCCACCCGCCAGAGCCTGCAGTGCAGGGGAACCAAGCTGTAGCTCGTTTTTCACACAGGTCCTGCTCCCTGTCACTTCTCTGTGTGCACCAGTGCACTCTGCATCCACCACACATGCTGCAGATGCAGATCCATGCTGGCTTCAGGGCACTGACAGCTTCAGAGGTGCTTGTGCAGCTCTTTGGGATGTGCCCTCTCTGCAATGCTTCCATAGGGTTTTCCTAAGCACTCTGTTCCCTCTTGGATTTGTGGCCCTGTGTCAAACACAGCCACTTGTGGATTCAGAGCATGTTGCAATGAATGTCCATCCTGTGACAGCATGATCAAAATGCATCACTCCAAGGAGGCCTGGATGCTTCAGTCTTGCCTACAGAAAGGTGCCGGGATTGCCTGCTGGCATGAAGAACTCTGAAATCTCCATCATGAGCAGAGATGAGTACACCAAAACACTAGATCTTCTGTGGAAGGCAGAAGTCCCATTGCTCAATTCACTCCCCATTGTACACAGGCAGCCTGTAACCTTCACAATCTCTTCTTGTTTGTTTTGGGCAACAGGAACCAGTTTATTTCAGTGCCAACCAGCTGTCCCTGCCAGAGGCAGCAGAATACAGCTCCCAGTACCCCCACCAAAGGGACATACTAGGCTCACACTGAAAATTCAGATACACTTCACAGGGTGGGTAATATGCCAGGGATTCAGGTTATACTCAAAGCAGATGTTAGCTCTACAAATCAGAGACCTCTAGGAATTTAGCCTCCCCTTCCCTCCAAAACACCTGCTTTCCCAACTGTGTGGCAAACAGGAACCTTTCTCCTGGTCTATAAAACCTTACCCACTTTCCACTTAGCTGAGGTCAAGTTGTGGTCTGTGTTCAGGGCAGAAGATTGCACTATTTGTCAAATGGAGGAGAATAAAATTGGCTGGATCAAACAGAATAAAAAACATTTGGGTTGAAAGGTTTCAGGTGAAATTTGAGAGAAGAACCTAAATTCACGGCAGTATCTCAGAAGAAACTGAGATCAGGCTGCTGCTATTTGAAACACTCAGGACAAAAGGGATGCTAGAAATCCTACAGCCTACCACTGAGCTCTGAGGGAGTCTCTCTACCTCTTTTAAACAAAATCCAATGGCATCTGATTGGGATAAGACACTGATTCAAATCTCAGTAGGAAAGGGATAGCTGTAAATAAACAAAATCACCTTCCTTCCTTGGGTTAATTCACCACCTGCAGCTCAGTACCCTTTTGCCAGCCAATGCCTAGGTGTTCAGCCAACCAGCTTGGAAAATGACCTAAGGAAACCGAACTCTTGATATTCCTGGTTTTATGCACCCTGCAATCCAAGATAGCTTGCTCCTTTCTATGTAACAGAGCAGGAACAAAGGAAAGAAGTCACCTACTTGGAGCTGAGCTAAGGCACTAAAGTTGCAATAGGTGAGGAAAGAAGAAATACAGCAGGAGGAAATCTTCATCATTCTCTTCACTCAATTCCCTTAAAAAACAATATTATCTCTATAGAAAAGGAGGAGCTAATACAGCATTACAGTATCCCTGTTGGGGTTTCATTTTAAGGTTATTTTGTTGTTGTCCCAGAGAGATTTGTTTCAGGTATCAAAGTTACAGAAGCTGTTTCTAAAGTGGATTTTGGTGAATGCAGGTAGAGTTATCTGAGCAGCTCTGGCTAATTGCAGCTTTGAGTGGATGCCTGTTTTGTTGTTTTTCCCTGTGGTTTCCAAGAAAGTAAGAAGCCTGTCTCTATCACTTTTTGGCATGTTACTGAGATAAGCCACCAAACTGTGCTGACCCGAGGGATGCAGTCTCTCCCTGTTCACAGCTGTGGCAGTCCTGACATCATCACAGCTTAATGAAGATCGATGAGGACTGGCTCATCTTCTGCCCAGTGTCATTGAGGGGGAAAACGCTAGAGATGGCTACATCCACAATTCCTTGGCAGAGCTCTGCATACAGCTTCCTAAGAGATGAGAGAAACAGAATCAGATACCCAGGCAGGACAAATCAGCAGACCCTCAACCACTTCTTACATAGACATACATTTTCCTAGCAGGATCTACAAAAATCTTACTCCCACTACAAGATGCTGCAGGGTAGCAAACAGGAGGGCAGCATCTCTTCCATCTCCTCCCTGCTTACACCAGCAACCATCTTCTTTTTCATCAGTGATCCCACTTCCAATATTGCTTCCTGCCAGACAGGACCACAAAACCCATTATCCATCTTTACTGCCAGGATAGGTTCCTGAGCAGATTCTCCACACCCTCAGGCCCCAGACTTGAGTCACCACAAGACGCTCAGAGGCAGACATCTCAGTACCCCCTTCCAACACAGGGAGTCATGATTTAGTGCACCAGACCTTGTTCACATGGGGATGTACCCCAAAGACACTGCTGTGATGCATTCATGGTTTGATGAAATGCTGTGCCAGGGTGAAGTTGTGCACATCAGCTTGTAACCAGGCACAGAGACTTCACAGGACCCCCAGAAATGTGGGATGTGTTTCACCATGGCACAGCTCATGCAGAGCATGATTAAGAAGAAGAGAAACAAGGTGTTTTGAGATGAGTTAACAACAGATTCACTTTCTGCTGGAGGAAATACATGTGTGACTTCCCTGAACATGCTGGCATATGGGACATATTTAGTACCAAAGCTGTCATTCCTAAGATTAACAGTGTCTTCTACTCCATGCCTTTGGGGCTATGTGACAGTAAGATGGTTTTTTTTGCTCCTGGGAATGTTACTGCTTTCAGCAGCCAATTTTTTTCTCTTTAAATGGGAACTGTGCTATAGACTAGAATACAGGTGCTATAAACGAGAATATCCTTGAAGAGAAGCCTAATTTGGCTCTTAGCCAAAACCTCAGCTGCTTCCAGTATCTCCCAAGCGTCTATAAAGGCAAAAAACAAACAGGGCACTACTGCAATTGAAATCCAGCCAGCAACGGCCAAATTCTACACATACAGCAACACAAGGAGCTGCAAGGCAGCATTGCACCACAGTGTACATGGTGAACAGGGCATCCTGGATAAGGAAAGTTCCCCAAGCCCTAGCCCTGAAAAGGCTGCTGAACAGGCTGCCTGGTAGTTTTGACTTATATTTTTTGTCTACTGTTAGTGATGATTCAATATAATTTAATTTCATTTACATCTAATCTGATCAAATTTTAGTGTACGGCTGTACAGCCTGTTCTGGTTTTCTGGGGTTTCATATGATACAGATGCTCCTTTGGCAAAGATTTCTAGACTCCTGCACTTGTTTAAATCACAGAATATAGCACCTCCCACTGTGCCTATGCAAAGATGTTCATGGGCGGGGCTGTTTGGCTGTCCCAGCCTTCCTGTGGCTAGTAGAAGCTTCAATCCAATGTCTGCACTATCCACTGTGCTTTCTGGGGTCCTGCTGCCTGCAGATTTAGTCACTCACATCCAGCTGCTGCCCTTAATGCTTAATGTGTTGAGAGGCTACACAAGAGAGACTGAAAAACTATCTGATCCCCAAAGCATTAAATCTACAGCATAACTTCAACCCAATAGTAATAAAAATGACCCAAGTTATAGTCAAACACATTTGTTCAAAAAACAAGGTTAGTGCCCCATCTAACATGGGAAAGAAGCTGGGAGATATCAAACACAGAGACAGAAGCAATGAACTCAAACTGACTGGCACTTAGAGCAGTGTCCACTGTGGGTTAGCCCGAAAAACTCCTTTGCCATTCACTTTCTTCCACCTTGTTCACTTGGAGTTGGGACATAGCCATGTTTTGCATAAGGCATGTGAATGGTGGCATCACAAGAGTGTTACAGGAACTGATTACTCACTGGGCACACGCTGGGGCCCCATTGACTTCTATAAGCCAGACCTTCAGCTCCTCATCCACCATGAAGTCGAAGCCAAAGAGCTGGAAGCTCTGGTAGTGAAGATGCTTTGTGCTGATTGCAGGCTCTATACACATAAGGCAGCTTCTGTGAAGGGAAAAACAGAAACTCAAGCCCTGTGGACACCCAATGCACTGCAGCTTCTGAGGGCATTGTGCATAGCACATTTAGGTGAAAGGGACTGCCCTGAAAGCAAGCTATAACCAATATATGCCATGATAACCAGGTCCCTGCAAATGAAGTCCTGCAACTATGAAAATACATGTGGGGACACCACTAAGTTAACTCCTGAAGAGCAACATCCTCCCTCACTTCTGAATCAGGCAAGCTGAAAAACACATCGTGCAATTAGAGCTTGGAGCCCAAAGGACTGCAGCAGGTTCCCAAGGAACTGCCACTGGATCCTAATTTGCCCTCAAGTCCTTCAAAGATTCTGTCACATCTTTTTTGGTGCAATTCACAGCAATGGGGTACTTGCATAGTACATTCCTTCATGAAGGAATGCTTTGTCAAGACCTTGATTCTCTGCAGCACTATGATCTCTGATACCTCTCTCTAGGCACTTTCTGTGCCCAGGAGGGAGCTAGCTCTGCATGGACTAAGATGATCTAGACCAATGTCATGTGCTGCTGCTTGCTGATGGTGGGAGGAGCAGCAAGACCTGACAGATTTAACTCAAGCTTCAGTTCCCCTCTTGCACCTTATACCTTTTTTAATCTCAACCTCTCCTAGCCCTCTTCCCTTATCATTCCATCCTTCTCCAACCACATTGACACATACTACTGAGGAAACAGCATCTATGGCAGTGCCTTTTCATTGAGCAATGACATTGGGGTATTTATGGCCTTATCTTAAATCTAAGCAATTGAAACCCTTCCTTTCTTGGTTTGTCTGCTTCCCCAGTTGTCTGTACACATTCCCTGCGACTGAAGGGCTATGTTTTCCTATGCACCAGGCAGCTGGATACCTTATTATGTGTTTGATTTGCAGTAAGATGCCATTCTCAAGCGTTGTGTTCAGGGCATCCATCAGATACTGGTTGAACTCCTCGAAGAACATTTCATTTCCTTCCTCATACCGCCCATAGTTTTTGGAATATTCCTTCTGAATGCAGTGATTGGTCAAGTGGCAGGTTTTGTCCTGGAAATTAGCACTGTTATATGGTTCGGAAGAGGTCCGCAGGACACCCTCTCTGTAGAGGTAGATATTATATTGATGATCCACAAGAACCCAGCTCCTGGGAGACAAAAGAACAGTGGCTTAAAAAGAAATAGCACAAAAAAGGAAAGCAGTGTTTCAAAAGCAGAAAAAGTTACCTGATGTCAAACTTGCGATGCCCTGGCTCTAAAAGTAGAGGATTCTCCAGGTATTTCTGAATCACATGCACTTGTCCTTGCTCATCAATGAAGTCCAGGAGCTCTGTAGCCTCTGAGGAAATCAGGATTCCTTCCCCTGAAACAGAAAGATGAAGATAAAATTAGGTACAGGATTCTTCTACCTTTATTGGAGCTTTTTCAGGGCCGAAGCAGACCATGGTTCATTTGCCCAAAAAGCCATGCAACATGCAAGAACCTATGGATGGCATGGTGGCATGACAGATAAGCTAGCTCAGCTAAAGTTATCTAAATACTTCTCTGGCACTATGCCCATTTTTGGACTAAAACTGATGACTTAGTCTTAATTTTGTGCTGAGTGTTTTGGAGGAAATACTGTGCAAAAACCCCCACTCTTCAAGAGGGCATCAAATGGATAATACAGGTTTAGAGCATAGGCAGAGCTTGATAGGATCATCCCTTGGAAAAATGCTCCTAGCTGTGATTTCTGAAGGTTGCTGTCAACACAGCCCTGCAGGTACTCTGACTGCTCAATGCTCTGCATGCCTGAGCCACAACTTCTCAGCCCTACTGATCTCCCATTCACCCCAGCATCCTGCACTGAAAGGACATCCTGTCACCAAGGTATCTTTCTCAGCCATACTTTATGCTGGGGGGCAAGATTTTTTTAGTCCCCTGATCACAGCAGAGCCAGGCAGAAACTTGCATTGGCACAACTTCAGGATGTACAGTGGAGGAAGGAGGGTAAGCCAGTAAAGACCCTGCAGTGGGAAGGTCATCAGGCACCCATTCTGCATGTGACAGATGGAATCAAGGGGAAGGTTAGCTTAACTGTGCACCTAGTCAGCAATCCAGTGAGGCAGCAAAGCACCTTACATGGGGCAGCTGTCCTTTCTCTCAAAGAAAAGGCCAAAATCTCCAGCCACAGTTGAAAACTCTCAACTTTTAAGTCAGGGCATCCTAAACCTTTAATTTTCCTGTTACTGATGAATGACTAAGCTTCCACTAGACCTGTACCAAGTCAGGGGCTGTGCCTAAGCTGTATCTGCCCTGTCAACAAGCTTTGTTTTTCATCAGAAGTAATCTCCAGACACCTAAAACTTCCCTCTGGAAGATTAACATGAGGATCTGCTTTCTACTTTAATTCTCAGCAGCACACTGATGAATATGAAAAGCTACTCTGCTTTAGTGCAGAGAATATGGGATCACACTTGAACATCAAGTATGTGGAGAATTTAAACCTCCCCATCCTGCAGCAAACCACAGCAATAGCCTTTTTAATTACTCAGACTGATTTTTTGCCAGATAGTTTACCACACAGAAACATTTTTCCCTCACTGGCATAATGAAAGGATTCATCTCTTCTTAATTCCTGATAAAAATAAACACACTCTTCTGATACTTCTTGGTAACACAGCCAAGAGAGCACAGCAGTGAAGGAAGCCACCTCTGACTTTCACATTGTCTTTTTGCAAGAGTGCATCCAAAGTGACTCTGCAACAGTGAGTAATACACATGGGCTTGCTCCCTTTGAAAAGGCCAGACTGGGCTTTGCTGCACATGTGGCAAGGTAAGCTTTTAAGTAAAGCCATTTTAATAATGTGCCCATGATAATGCCGTAAGTAACAAACAGCACATAGTTATCAAAGCATTCCATCTATAGCTATGTCCAGCTACCTCATAGCTCGCTATTTCTGTAGAGCGAGAGATGTAATGACCCTGGAACAAGGAAGGACACATTATCACTTGGGTATCTACTGCCCTATTAAAATTAAAGGGACATACAGACACTGCATTGCTTGTCTTTGCTCTGGCACCTTCCCCTGAGGCTTGGGTGCAATTTCACTGTACTGAGGTTGTGACTTCTCAGTCTCACAGTGACCACGGGTAGGCCACTGGCACCAGGCATCTGAATTTAGTTGAAAGACAAACCAAATTTCCACCCAGGTGAAGCCAGGCTTAGCTGCAGCATGAGGAGTTGTGCTCCTTGCCCTTGAAGGCTGCTGTTCTCCTCCCTCTTACCTCCTGCTTGCTACATTCCCCTTGCCTGCTGGTCCCTACTGCCTTCTCCCTGTAGCACTTTCCCATATTTTGAGGTGCGTTTGTAGAAATATGGAGGCCCTTTCACTGCTGTGTATGTTCCAGGTAGCATGTGCACATTACAATGCTTGTCAGGAGCCTCATGCCACCAAGCAGACAAAGCAGAGCCCTATGCTGGCTTGACTGGCATGGTGTTGGTAGGTGAAGCCCATCATAGGCAGACTAGGTATCAGCTTGGCTCAGCCAAACCCTGTGACTCTATGGATCATGAAAAGAGTAAGGAATAATAAGGAACAGTTCATTGTGCTGGAAAACGAACCTTTGGCACCAGCTGAGGACTTGGCAATCCATACATTGCCTTCTTTGCCTTCCTGCCGCCTGTTGTAAGCTGCCAAGAAGACTTCCCGTTCATCTGTCCTTGTGTTGTTTATGAGATGGTGAATTCCATTCTGTGCTGGGGCCACAGGAGTCTTCAAGTTTGTTGGGTAAATCACATATGACTCAGGGAACCACGTGCAGGACTCTGATAGCTCAGGGCTTGTCTTGATTAGCCTGGGTGAAGAGAGACAGGCTGTTAATCTCCAGTGTTCCCATGTGCATGGGATCATTTAATAAGGAAAAATCATAACTGACTTAGTTCCTTTGCTAGATTACGAATAGCATTTTACAGATAATCTGTGTTAAATTATCATGTTTTCCTTAGACTCTCAAAATTACAGGTTTCCTAAAGATACTATAGCAATCCCAACCCACAGCCAGCACTACTCTCTGAACCAGAACCTGCAGGCTTTCATTAAATATTTTACTCATACCATGAAACTAACAGCTGAGAAGTTTCCATGTAACTAGAGTTTGTGGTGCATTCCCTGTATCATCTCTGCACAACAGAATTGAGGAGATATATTTGCTAACATGGATCAGAGCAGGAAGCATACTGTGATCACAACTGGCAAAAGGGAAGCCAGAGCAGTAATGCTCTCTGCACTGGTGCTCAGCCCTTAATCCCATTCCCACTGATCTGAAGACCACTGGGAACCCACTGAAAGCAAGGACACAACTACATGTTTCACATTCCAAGGTATCTGGGGTCCCCCTTGGCATTATGCAGTCTCCAATCTCTCTGGCATATCCCTTCTACAAGTAAAGCCTGGAGATGCCAGCAAACTCCTGTTAGCAGAGCCAAGGCCTGATTTCTTTCACAGTCAAAGGAGCTGCAGGCCTCTGAATGCTCATGCTTTGGCCTTAAGCAAAAGCAGAGCTCATGACACGCTGACCCTCTTAGTGCATTTGTGCTTTTCAGTTGAAAAGGCATCAGTCAGTGACACCCTGGGAGCCTGAGGAATGTCATTTATCTTTAGGTTCATAAGTAGCTTGATGAATCATTGATCCTACAGTTAGAAAGCTCAGCCAAGCTTCAGGAGATAAAAACTGGTGTGCAAGTGCTTTCAGCACTGCCTGCAGATAACGGGCCAAAGGGAAATCCAGCCGAGATGCACTGTGGGTGCTTGTTTAAAAAATACTTTGCCAGTTTCTGACAAACACCATCACCACTACCAAGGAAGCAATTGGGAACAGGTTCCTTGCAGGGGAAGGAGAGGCCTTGGATCAGCACATACAGTATGCAGAACTGCATCAGTGAGAGGTAGCACAAACTCTAACGTGGAATCTAATGCTAAGGGAGACCAAGAGCTCTGACATGAAGATGCCCTAATGGCCACAGAGTTTGCACAGGGATGAGGGTTATCTACAATGAAAGCTCATCCATATCTCTCCAGGAGATCTTGGCATGGCAGGTCAGGCAGAAATAACTCTCAGAGCAATTCCTGGAGATGTCTCCAAGCACTTGTCTGACCAACAAATCTGATCAGCTAAAAGCGTATTACTGCCTCATCTCTGTATGCAAGAGAGGATAAAAGCAGTAGGTTTTAATTAAATGTCTACAAGGAAAAAGAACAGATACGTTTGTGTTTCTTTTTCTTTGGCTCTAATATGATTCAATACACTCTATGGTTTCAAGCAGATACAACTCAGCAGAACTGGCATTTCCTCTGAAGTTACAAAGATGCCTTTGTGCACACAGATAGCTCTAGAGACCAGCACAGGAGTCTGAAGACAGCACATGCTAGGAAACTACCAGGACAGCCATTCTGTGAAATACTCGCCAAATAGGTTCAAGACTCAACAAGGGTTAGAAGAAAAACTTCTGCCAAGCCCATGTAACATTTCAGTGAATTTCTTACTTCACCAGAGATGCTTTGCGGCACAGCTTGTCTGCTCCCCTGTAGTAATTCACCAGCTGAACAAGTCCGGGTTCATGGCCTAAGAAAGGGAACAAAGAGGTCAGACAAACTTCTCAATTAATAAAGGGAAAACAGCTGCTTTGGTGCAAAGGACCTGTGCAGTGGGGAAAAAAAAGAAGGAAAAAAAAAAGGAGGCTGTTTCCTTGCTCTGCATTATAGAAACAGATTGTAAGCTGGTACTGGCTCCTGTGGTTCTCTTCTTTTAGTTGAAAAAAACCCATGCAGTTACCCATTTGATTTTAAACTGACACATCCATTTTGCAAAGGAAAATAAGTATTTCCTAATTCACACTGGGAACTGGCAGCGCCACCCAAAAATGTTCTCTATTTGTTGGTAGCAGTTTTTAAAAACCAAGACTTCAGTTACTGTGAAATGAAGATGGAGGATGCAGGGATGCACACCATGATACAAAGATCACATATTAGCAAAGGGCCTCTTTTGTGACATACAGCAGGATTCCCTCTTGGACCTGGTATCACAAAACACAGGGAAACATTTAAAGACTTGGAGTATTCCTTCCCTCTAGCAGTTTGCAGCAAGACCTGTTGGACAGCTGGGGTGGTAAGGAACCTCTGGGAGTCTCTGTTCAAACTTCCTGTTCAGTCAACGTCTGAGTATCTCTAAGGATGAAGATCCTACTGCTTCTGTAAGTCCTTGTCCCAGTGCTTTGTTGCCATCCTGTGTCCCCTTGCCTATCCTGATGGCCCCTGTTAGAGTCACTACAGGGTGTCTAAGTCTTTCTTGCACTGGAAAGTCCCCAAATGGTCCCATCAGTTGCCTCAGCTGTTGCCTCATCAGTGCCACACAGAGTGCCAAACAGATAGGTACCTCCTTTACCAATACTGCACTCCACACCACAGCCTGCCTTCTTTCACCTGTTCACATTACACAAACACTTTGTGCTCAGATGGAAGCTCTCTGGGAAGGACATGATGGTAGCAGGTGTCTGAAGAGTAACACTACACGGCCTCTCCCACACAAACAGAGCAGAAGAACACGAATGTGCGAGAGGTGAGTGATGCCTAGGGCAGTACTTGGGTCACTAGTGACAGCAAGTGACAAGAGTGTCAATGGGGAAAACACAATGGAAAACTGCTGTGGTTTGAAATGACCTTGGAGTAGGGGGATGCCCCAAGCATAAGAGTTACTTCCATCTTCACCCTCTTTCCAAAAAAAATACTTATGAGAGTGGATTTTAACAATGAAAAAGGATTCAGAGTTTTAGTTATCCTCCTTGGTGTTTGCCTGGGAAAAAAGGCCTGGGTAAACATGACCAGGCAGGTGCAAGATCACAGAGAGTGAGTATTTATCTTCAATGCCAAAGTCATGTCTCTGAGCTGGGTCACTGTTTTTATTCACAAATATTTAAATATAAGATAGCTGAAAACCATCCCACAGAAAAGATCTGTAACTTCAGGCACTTCAGTGTGCAGGCAGCATGGCCAGGTACTAATTTACTGAAAGAAAACAGTAAAAAACCCTCAAATTTTCTTTTGTTTCCAGTTTTTCTTGGGGAAACACATCCTCATTGATTTCCTGAGCATCAACCATGGAACAGTGGACTGCAATGTAGAGTTTCGTGGCCAGCAAAGACAGACCACAAGGCAGAAAGGGAAATGGGAAGGCATGTTGTGAGGTCTGCACCACACATTTAGCAGGATTAAAAAGCCACCAAGGCACTGACCAAAGTTGCGATGCTCCTGTGGCCAGCAGGGCATAGTCCAGCATCGTCTGCTACATGAGGCCTCTACAGCCTCTTCCTCCTTTTGCTCCCCTTAACATAAACTGCTTTTTCACTAGATGCAGACACTCACAGATGAAAGGCACAATCCCCCAAGAATCAGGTTATCAGTGAGAGCTATGGAGGTCTCTGCAGTTGGACAACAGTAGTGGTGAATCAAGTGTCCCCACTTCTACACCTCTCCCAGCGATCCAGCTTAGCCCCTGAGTAATGCAAATCCCTACAGCACCCTGAATTATTCTGCTTCCAGTGAGCAGAGCTCTAAGGAAAACCAGCTTTGATGCAACAGTTGCTCAGCAGGACAGCTTTAGGAAGATGAACCAGAAAAGACACAGCTTTTTGGAAGGTATACCAAAATAACCATGTTATTTTTGGTCCAAATCTATTGATATGAGGCAACCAGTTCCTGTTATAGGAGGATGGTTTAAAGGCGGTTCCAAAGTATGGTGTCACTCCACAGGTTATATGTGTGTCTTGGCCCTGGAAAATAGTTTGTGTTTTTGGGCATCCTATGGCAACACAAGCTGAAGGGCTCACTGAAGCCCTTCCATCACCCCAGGACACTTTTGGAGGATGGAAACGGTTAGTAAGAGATGGCCACAAGCCCACCATGGCTGGATGTGCTGTGCATGCCCACTCACATCAAAGAACTGTACTTGCTCTGCAATGAGGACTGATGCTTGCAAGCCCTCCATGCTGGGCACATTAAAGCACAAGTCTGCTTGCTGTGTGAGCATCCTCACTGCTTAAGCTTCTCTCAGTGTTTCCCTGCCAGCTGCACACACCCCAGTGCTGGAAGGTGACCAGATGGCTTTGCCATGTGATGGGGACTTTCCACTCACAAATGCATACATAGACAAGGGAAGAGGTGCTGGAGCTGGTGACTTGCAAATCTGGAAGAGCAGTCAGAGCTGGGTCTCTACTACAAGAAAATTGACTGCAACCTGTCCTGCCCCAGAGCTGCTGGAGTGGGTTCCTCCTGCTTTGACATTTCTACCACCAGAAGCAGTGCTACAAAATAACCCGGTGAAGAAAAACACAGGGCCAAAATGACAGTGCATCCCTGCTCTCTGCCACACCCTGCAACGCTGCCAGTGCCTGGCTTGGCTCTCCCTGCTTGTGGGTAGTGCATGGCACTCTCCCTCCCTGATCCTGGGCTCTGCACCATCCAGTGGGGGAGAGGGCCAGCGTGGCTATGCTGACAGCCCTGCCTGCCACGGGACCAGTCTGCACAGGGCAGCTCCTAGGGCCCAGTGTGCTGGCAGTGTGACAGCAGGGGTCAAGCGGCAGGTGAAAAGGTGGTAGGCCAGGGCGGGTGTGGGGTCTATACACACACAGAGCTTCCAGAATTACCCATACCCTGGTCCAGGCAGGGACTAGCGCTGTCACTCCCACCAAGCCCTGTAGAGGCACATTCCCACCAACCTCAGCTAATGGGGCGTGGTTTTGAATGTGCCTGGCTTAGACCTGCCCTCTCACCCGTCCCAAACAGCAAAAACACTCCCACAACATGTAAGCTCAGCACAGCAAGGTCCCTGTCCAGCACCAGGCAGGGGGATACCACTGGTACCACCGTGCCCGCCACGAACCCACGCTGCAGGCCTGAAGCTCCCCGCAACGGTGCAAACAGCGCCAAGAGCGTTGCTGCAGGACAAGGAGGGCAGTCCGGGAAGCGGGGACTCCAGCCAGGGGGGATCCTGGATCCTACCGTCTGCCACATACCAGGAGGGGGGGCCCGGGTGATCCCTGAACCCGCCCCCCCTAAACCCGCTTCGCCACAGCACAGCCTGCAAGCTGGGAGCGGGATGTTTTGGGGGGCACCGGCGAAAACACTCTCCGGGAGCCTGGGAAAAGGGTTCTTGGAGTCCTGGGCAGAGACTACAGAAAGCCCTGCCGAGGTACGGGAAGCCGCTGAACAGACCCCTCAGTGCCGGGCCTTTGTTTGGGCGATGGAGGCCAGGGCGGCCGCCGAACCCCAGTGAGAACCAGCCGTGCGCACGGTCACGACAGGACGGTGACAGGGGCCGAGGGCAGCGCCTCCCAAACCGCGGGCACTCTGCCGGGCTGCGCCCTGCCTGTGCCTGCAGCAGAGGCTGCGGCGAGGACCCCGCCCTGCGGCGGCGGTTCACCGGGGAGTGGAGGGGACAGTGACAACCACGGGCTGCAGGCGCCCTGGGGACCCTTACCCAGCCTGCCGAAGGGAAGCCGGTTCCTCTCGCCCAGCATCAGGTTGAAACGGGGGTTGTCCCTGCGGAGGCGCCGCCACTGCCCGCTGGCCAGCAGCAGCCGGCTCACCTCGGCGTACACACTGCTGCCCTCGTCCCGCATCACGAAGGTGTACATGGCGACGGGGGTGGCGCGGGAAAGAAGGGGCACCCCGCCCTACCCTCGGCGACTCACGGGGCCCCACCGCAGCCCAGGCAGCGCCCAGGCAGGGCCCTGCGCGGCCACCGCCGCCCGGGCCGCCTCCGCATGGCCTGGACCGCTGCCCCCGCGTACCGCCCGAGGAGCCCGCCCGGGCGGGGACTGACCCGGAACCAGAACCGCCCTCTTAATCCCAATACTGCTCCGGCTCCTCCCCGCCCCGTGATGCCGCGATCCGGCGGGGGCGGGGCCGTGCGCTTCGAGCGTCCGCTCCTGGGTGGCCGTGCATCTTCACAGGGTCGGGCGAGCAGTGGTGTCCTCACCCGCTCAGCTCGCTGCCTTTCCAGTGCACAGGGCCCGCCGAGGATGCTCACCCCCCTTGCGGGTCCCCGCGGCTGGACTCGGACACCCTGCCGTGGGTGTGGGTGCTGTGCACAGCTGTCCCGCGGCTGCAACCCGGCTCTGGGTGCTGCTGCACGCCATGAACACTGGCAGATGTTGGTTGCCCTGCGGCCCCACAGCCTTGCAGAGCTGGTGCGACTCCAGCCTTGGTCCCACCAGCCGGAGACACTGCCAGGTCTGGGCTGGCCCTGCACTTGCACACGGCTCCCCTGAGGCCCGGAGAGCAGTCGGCGTGCAGAGGGTAGGCAGCCATACAGCAGGACCCAGACAGGCGGGAGACAACAGGACGCCTGTGCTGGTTTAAAGGTAAACCCGCAGGAGAAATGGAACCAAGTCAAAAAGGGATTACAAGTCACTGTTACAATTTAATTAAAAGATTACAATAAATAAAATTATTCAGGAAAAATTGGTTTTAACCCACAAACCCCAGAGGTATAACCCAGCACCTTGGGGCATGAGCAGAATGGTGTTTGTCAGCCCCTGTGCTGAGTGCCACGTGGTCCTCCAGAGTCCAAAGTAAAAGAAAAGGAAAACTTCTTGGTGAGGATGATGGTCACATTCCTGTCGAGGTTGTGGTCGTCCTCTGGATCCAACGAGTGGTACCAGAAGTCCTGAAATCCCAAGATTATATATGCTTAGGTTCAAGTGGGAATGCCCAATATCTTCCCCAGGGCCAGAAGTTTAGCAATGGGTGATTTACTCTATGAGTCATGGAATATTCCTGGAATCTTTGATGGCCCATTAGCAGACATGACCCCTCAGGCTGGGTGTTAAGGTGCTAATGCCTCCTTGGTGGGGAGTTATCACACCTGAGTCATTGGTGTGAAGACCCGATCTCACAGGGTTCTCTAACACCCAGCCTGAGGGGTCAGGTGTGCCCTGGGCAGCTGCTGCAAATGATCCATTATTAACAGTTCATCAGAAATGACATGGAGGGTGTAGAGTACACAGTTTTGGTCACACCCACACAGGAATAAGCTGGTCCTGGCTGCTATAGCTGGGACAACACCCATGAATTTTGGGATGAAGGGAAAAAATCAGCAATGACAGAGGCTGGAGCTGGAGCAGGCTCTGTGAGGCCCTCTTGGCAGCGATAGCCCTGTGAACAGGGGCACAGCTGGGAGGTGGAGGGAAGGTACTGTTCCCTCAGTGCGCATCAGACTGCATCTAGTAGTGTGCCCAGTTCGAGAAGGATTTTGATAAACCGGAGTGATAAACTGCTGCTGAAAGGAGGACAGCAAGTGAAGAAAGCGCCAAATTGCCTCCTCCACTCTGCAGCCTCAGACCTTGGCTTTCTGTCCATATCAAGGGGTGATGCAGCACCTTGAGACATGCGAAACAGAGACTGGAGAGCCAGTAGGTCTTCTCCTTCTTAACCTATTTGACTGAATTGTTGGAAATGATATAGCTTTCCTAATAACATTACTAATTTCTTGTTTTAATTAACTTTTCTAATTAATTTCTTAATTAATCATAAGCAGTGTAATTTTCCACTGTCATATGCTGCTGTAGCCAACATTTAGCAAGGTTTGTCATAAGGTGCTATTATAGGAACACAGTTCAGTAAAATAACTGAAACTTTACGTTTTGCTGAAAAAATTGTAAAGCAATCTTGATACGCTTCAAAGATCTCAGACCTAGGAGAAATCTTGAAAGAGAAATATTGCTGAAATTTGGCACAAGAAATGCAGAATTTATGGACCACAAAGACACTTTGCAGAACCCTGAGATAAAGAAGAAACTAACAAAGATAATTAAAGAATTGTACTGAAACCCTCTCTCATCTGGGAAAAAGATAATAAAAAGACTGAAAATGTGGATTAATTAGCATGAGAAGTGGGAAAGCAATAACCAATGGAAGATAGAATAGTAATTAATTAAGAGAATTATGTAATTTATAGCCAATGAACTTTAATTTCTTTGTTTACTAAAATGTATAAATAGTGACAGTTTTAAAGTGTGCATGTGTGTTTAGGGGAGTGATCCCATGTGCAACCAGTGCTGTATTAAAGTAATGCCTGCTTTCTAATACTAAAAATACTGTTAGAGAGTTTGATTTATCCTGATGTTTTTGGTGAAAACCTCCTTCTCATACATTGTTTCCTAGTTTGGTCTTTCTCATTGTGAAAATGTCTTTTTGTTTATACACATCACTTCTGTCTTCCTCATAAATGAGTCTGCAGCAGACCAAAGATATCTCACAAATTCAAACCCTGGAAATTATATTTCCTCCCTATCCCAAATCAGATTTGTCTTAACTAATCTATCACAAATGAAAACTCTTGAGTTCTTGAAATGGTTAATGTTTTTCCAGACACTGTATGAGTAGTGACATTAGCACTGCATACTTGTGTTGGTTGCTGTAAATCATGATGTATTTCCAACAAATAAAGAACATTTCTCTGAAGGAAACTCAGGTTGGTATGACCTGCACATTGCCTTTTCTTTTTTTGACAGCACAAGGTAAGGTGTTACATGATTTGTGGATGGAAAAAAAATAATTAATAAAAATACCTGCTGTCTAATACCAGCTACAAAGTTTTTCCAGGCAGCTTATTTCTACTAGGGAGGTGCCCTTGGACTTACAGTTGTATAGGTCTCCTCACCTTCTTTCAGATGCGTCCTCATTGTGTGCTATCTTCACAGGGCTGTGTGTGGTTTAGCATAAAACATCTCATAGCCCAGGGAATGGCAGAGCATCTGGGACTCGGATCCTGAAGCCATTCCCTCTTCCCAATTTGGGCAAGAGCTGTTTGTCAGAATTCCGAATTCATAGATAATTTCAAATTTATAGATAATTTGGTGGCTCATCTCTGTTGTTTGCAGAACAGATATTCCATAAAGTTAAGATCAATGTGTTAGACTAGTAAGCAGAATTAAGTCCAATAAGGAATTATTCAATATTCCATGCAAAGTTTCCTGCAGCATGGTGGATTTTGTGTTTTGCTTTTAGCGTTTTTGATATTTATTTTTTTTCTTAAAGGATACTTCTTGCATCCACACTAGATTTAAATAATCTGCAAAAGCTTTTTTCTTATTTGCGTATGTATGGAAAATGCTTGCAGTTAACCCCTTCTCAGTGGGATTCCTGCATGTGTTTTTTGCTGGCTATGAGTCTCAGTGTGAAAAATGTCCAGACTATTTGTAAATACAAGAAATATTTGTAGCTACAGTTCATGGTTTATCCACTATCCAGTTAGATTTATTTGAGCTTATTTGGGTTTGTATGGTTGTCACTCAGTATTTTTATTGCTGCCTTGTGTTTCTCGAGGTGTGTAAACCTATGGAATGTAGTTTCTGGAAGGCTGTGCAGTGATCTGAAGGGTTCTGCTAGAGCAACAAGGCCAAAGACTGGAAGAGCTTATCACAGGGTGCCTTTATTTCCATACCCTGTTAGACCTCTGCATCCTTGCTCCTGGCCACACTACAGAGCAGGTAAGCTCCAGCCATCTGGTTTTGTCATCTGCCTCCTTCCTCCAGTGTCCTCAGTCGCACTTCCTTGTGGAGAGAGACTAGGTGGACAGTAAAGGCTCTTTCACTGGCAGACTAGAGCAAGGCTCAATTGTGCACTCTCAGGTGGCTGTCCCATGGAGTCCCTCACTTCAGCAGAGACTGTAGTGGTGTGCCCTCAGGAGCACTGATTTCTGGCAGCACTTTCACTCTGGAAGAAACAAAACAGCATGTCTGAGCTGATGGACAGAAAAGCAGGAAGCCTGACAGCCAGATCACTACCAGGCTGTCCCTTTACGCATTGCCACAGGGGATTGCAGGCAACAGAGGCAGTTATGCCCTCTCTGCTTCAGCAGACTCCATGTGCAGGGCAGGATGGGGCTGACTCACTGTGCCTTCTCGATGTCCTCAATACTCTCAGGCAGGCACATGTTGAGTGTCTCTGGGAGCAGAAAGACCACTGCGCCGCTGCACACTGCTACGCTGCAGTAAGTCACCTCTGGCAGAAACCTCCACACTTCATCCAGCAGGAACACAAGTGGGGCCAAAGCTCCACCGAGGCGTGCCACAAAGGAGGTGTACCCCATCCCATTCTGCCTGGAAAAGTGCAGACCACCATGAGAAAGAGAGGGGTATTCCTGTCATATCAGACCTTGGGAAAAAGTGCAGACCACTGCCCCTTCCCCTGCATTTTTTCTGTAAGTACTGAGGCTTTTTTTGGTCCAGATTTTGACTGCCACTTTTTTCCTAGGTTGTTTATTTTTTCCTTCCTATCTTCCTACAATTTCCCAGAGAGTAACTGTAGCTGCTGTGAGAAATAGATTTATATCTCATTTCCTGCTAGAGTTTGTTTGCTGCTCCTCCAACTGTTACCAGGTGACTCAGAGGTGAGTCAGAGGTGTGGCTTGCTCGTTAGCAGGGGATTGAGAAGGCCTAAAAGGAAGGGAAGGGAGGTGCTCTTCTCATTTCCTGCTATGGTTTGTTTGCTGCTCCTCCAGCTGTTACCAGGTGACTCAGAGGTGTGGCTTGCTCATTAGCAGAGGGTTGAGAAGGCTTTAAAAACACCTCTGGGGAGCGTGGAAAACGAGTGGGCAAACAGCAGTGTGGCATGTCAGTGAGGGCACGGTATGGCAGTTTGCACAGGCAGGGCACAAACCTAGGTGTTTTGTGTTTTTTTTTTTAATTTTTCACTTTCCCCACGACTCAAGGCAGTCATGCCTTCCAAAAAGATGAAAGCTGTTGCTCCTGTTACCAGTAGAGGTGTGTCAACACAGACAGAATCCTCGAAAGGATGCAGCCACTCAGGCCTCTGACTGCATAGACTGTTTGAGCCTGGAACTGCTACCAGAGGACAGTGTGAGAAGCACCTGCATACGATGTGAGCTGGTGAATGATAGTGCTGTGTCTGGTGGCAGAGCTAAAGGAAGAGGTGGAAAGGCTCAGAAGCCTAAGGGAGAGTGAAAGGGAAATTGACTGGTGGAGTCACACTCTTTCAACTCCTAAGGAAGCCCAGCAGGAGGTGGTGAAGCCCAGCTCCTCCTGCCATCAGGCAGACAGAACAGATCACATGGATGGGGAGGAATGGAAACAGGT
>VWZD01007224.1:112780-124613 GCA_013396695.1 Sakesphorus luctuosus | reverse complement strand
GAGAAGCTGTGGCTGCCCCATCCCTGGGAGTGTCCAAGGCCAGGTTGGACAGGGCTTGGAGCAACCTGGGCTGGTGGGAGTTGTCCCTGCCCATGGCAGGGGTGGAATGAGATGGTCTTTAAGGTCCCTTCCAACCCAAATCATCTATAATTTTTTGTACTAAAAATATTTAACCCAATCCTTTTTCACCTTAATAGCTTTGGATATGGTTGCTGTTTGGAGGATCCAAATGGAAAAAGCACTTGATCCTAAATGGGGTATCCAACTGACCAAACCTTCCTAAAGAACCACTGAATAAATAATTCTAACAATTCTCCAGGTCCTTTTCTCTCTCCAGGAGAGGCAGAGGGGACACCTTAACCCTCTGTTTCAGAGAGGGGTTGGTTATTGGGTGGGGTTTTGCCTCCTCTTCCTCACCAAAACCCACACAGTTTGTCAAAGGGCATTAAACCTTCAGGGCATTTTGTGAAGAATAAAATGAAGAAAAGGTGCTTTCTTAGGACTTCATTGAAATTAAAAAAAGAAGAGGAGGGACTTCCATGTCCCCCCCACATCATCAATAAAGAGGCTAAAGAAGATGAGAGAAAACCAAACTGGAATGAAACCTTCAAGTACCTCTTCATCAATTCGTCTGCCCTGGGAGGAGCAGGAAGGTCTGATGGGATAAACTGTCCTTTTTCTAAACCTTTTAGACTTGAGATGATCAGTTTAGTGCTGGGTTTCTTTAAACATTTTCCCAATGAAAACAGAGGCAATAAAAGGCTTTGGTCCCTATGAAGCAAAAGCCACCTGTGCTTCCTTCTCCAGGGAATTTTGCTTGGAGATGGACCTTTCTGACTCTTGCCTGCCTTGGGTTTGTCTCCTACTTGCTGTCAGCCCTTTCTGCTGGCCTGTGTTTGAAGGCTGTTCCACCTCCTCTTTGTTGTTCAAAAGCTCCTGTAACTCTCCAGGTTTTCCAGGAAAATGCTGGTGGGAGATTTATGACCTTTCAGCATTTCTTCTTTGTTTCCTCCTGAGCTCTGAACTGTTTCAGTAGACCCTTCAGATGTTTTAAACTCCATTTAACAGTCAAGACCTGCCACCAGCAGTGCCCAAAAGGTACCCTGAGGAGTTGGATTTCCTTCCTTGTGTTTCCTCTGGCATAACAGAATATGGAAGACCAAGATGTGCTGCTGCTTTTGGAACAGAATGTTCCTCCTACCAACATCCTTCCTCCATAGAGGTAAAACAGTCCAGTTAAACAGAATAAAAGCCTCTTTTTTTCACATCCTAGACCTCTTTTTCTCCCCAGAAATCCCTTTCAGGCCTTGGTGCATTGTCTTAATTTCCTTTTTCTCCTCTATTTCCTTTGTTCTGTTTTTCTGGAAGGTTTAAGTATTTCCCAAACCATCAGGCAGGTCCCTTCTAATTCAAGAGGAATGTTTTCCACAGGGGACTGGCAATGAAAAATCCTCATTGCTGACACTTCATTGGGGCAAAAAAAAATCACATCTCTGAGTGTAGGAACAACAGAGAATAGTAATTAGTGCCACGTGGATTTGAACAGGGGAGCTTTTCAGTTTGATGATCCAAATGAACTGGAGAAAAAAAAAATTTAGACTCACAGAGTGGTTTGGGTTGGAAAGGACATTAAAGATCATCTCATTCCAACCCCTGCCATGGGAAGGGACACCTTCCACTAGACCAGTGAGGGACCATTTGCAAGACAATGTGCTTTCCTTAGGAAAAATCATCTGAGAGAAGCCGTGGTAGGTCGATCAAATATTTCATCTGAGCAGAAGGGAGCAGATTTATGATGTCTGAGTCATTTAATTAATTTTTATTTACAGTTTAGATCCGTGCAATCTCGAAGCATAAAGTCAGAAAGAATCATTTCAAGTACATAAAAGCAATATATCTCAGGGCATCCAAAATGAAACACTTTACATTTCCTTCCTTCCCCATTTTTGGCTTGAAACATCCATCTTTCAAGCAAATGTATTAATAGATTAAAAGAGAAAGCTCATGTCTTCTTCATGGTATTATTTTTTTCCCTTGGGTATGTCCTTAACAGTTTCTTTGGCCTTCTGGAGAGCCCTTTGTTCAGCACAAAAGGTGAACATTGATCTCATCAACAGGGCAGGAACAGTCTGGGAAATGAGGGTGAAGGAGACCTGGTGGTTCCCACCACTGGCTCATGGTCAAGCCACAGCTAAAGAGCCTGTGCTGCCTCTCCTGGGTAAGAGTCCAGGAGACCAACATCTCCTGTTCAACTCACCAACTACCCAAACCCCAACCATCACCACTTCCAAAATCAGCTCATTTCCTATTAAATACTCCTGAAGTTGGCAAAGACAATACTTTCTTTCCCCAGAGAAGTTGTGGCTGCCCCATCCCTGAAAGTGTCCAAGGCCAGGCTGGAGGGGCTTGGAGAAACCTGGGATAGCGGAAGGTGACCCTGCCATGGAAGGGGATGGAACAAGATAACCTTTAAAGTCTCTTCCAACCCAAACCCTTCTGTGATTCTGTGGCTATTTGGGCTGGTGCTGTGAACAGAAAGGTGACCACTCCAGAGCAAGTTGGTTTATCAGACCCTAACCCCAACCTGAACTCATGACGTAACAAACTTCCACTTTCCCAGAGGCTGTTTGGCCCCAGGTCAGCTGTGATAATGGAGGAGTTCTTGGCACTTCACCATCGTTTCATCCAAGGATCCTCCTCCATTCTGGGCTCTCACAGCCCTGCAGGGAGCCTTTGACAGTGTCATCCCAGATATTCAGAGCTGGCAAGGACAGCTGGGAGGATGGCAGAGATTGTCTGCAGTGAGTTCCTTGACCCTTCCCTTTGAAGAGCTCCCTTGCACCAGTGGAAAAAATAGGAGAGTGCTAAATGGCCTTTATGGAGATGAAATGGCCCCCAAGAGCAGCACATCCAATCACTTGGCTCATCAGGGCCATCTGTCTTGTGATCCTAAGCATGAGGGAGAGGAGTTAAAGCTTCTTTGAAAAGTTCTCTTAGAAGAATGAAGACAGACCAGCAGCCTCCGGAGATTCGGGCAGAGACAGACACAGAGAGATGATATTTCAATTTTTAAATAGCTCTGGTTGATTGGGTCAGGCCCTGTTTAATGACACAGACTGATGGTCACTCCTGTTAGGGTTGATTTTTCTTGAAGATTCCAGCACCAACTAGTCATTATGGGATGAGGTAATTATGGGGCAGGTTCATTAGCCCACAAATTGGTTCAGGTCTCCTCCTTTCACATCCTTGAGTGGGATGGAGAGAACTTGTCTACATGACCTTCTGCTCATGATCTTTCTGTTTCAAATGATAAGAAGGTGTAAAAAAAAAAAAAGGCCCCATCATGGAGCTCGGATTTATACAGAAGAAATGGAATAGTATTATAAAAATGAAAAAAATCAATCACAAATCACCAGTGAAGAGTGAGAAAAGGCTTTCCTGGCAGGGAGTTGGTGGGAAATTCCAGCTGCTCAGTGACACCAGTTGTTCCCCAGTTGCACATGAAAAAACTGGGGTGAGATTCTCCCCCACTGAGCCCCAGGCACTGAGAAACAGCAGCAAACCTGGCACACGAGAGCTCCATCAGCCTGTACCGGGGTCTGGAGTGTTTCCTCTCCTTCCATCAACAGAACTCCTACCAGGAGATGTTCCTAAAAGCACCTAAGGACAGGGTGGAACATCTTTGCAACAAAGCATGACCACAACAATCTGTTATTTGCTCCAGAAGGACGAGCTGTAGAAGTGGGAGCCCGTTCAGAGACCTGAAAAGCAACAGAGCTCTTGGAAATCGCTCTCATGTCCAGGACAAAGTCATCCAGAGATGTTCTCCAGCCACACTCCACCCTCCAACACTTGCACAAAACCAATTAAAGGGCTAAAAACTTGCCAGGGCCTGGAGTCCTGGTGTATTTTTGGTTCAAATCAGCTTGAAAGGGACAGTTTGAAGGACTTTGGGGCACAAAGGACTAGAAAGCCCTATACAGAGGTACAAAGGATTAGTTCATGGGGCAGTAATTACTTCCAAGAAAGGACATTAATTTGAAGTTACCAGGGTTCAAGTTACTTCATTATTCACCCTGCACCCCATTGGCAATGATATCATTTCAAAGTGATGGATTCAAATTTAAACAAGTGATGCTGGAATGGGACAGAAAACGTACTTGTGAAGTTTTATGAGCATAAAGAGATCCATAATTTTTTTTTTTTTGGGGGGGGGAAACATTAGAAAGAGAGAAAATATTTGAGCTGTCAATCTGGCTCTCTCTGTTGCTGAGGGAATAATTCTGCAGGGTGGAGGGGCTCTGAGATGGCACAATGGTCCTTGCTGGGTGCCCTGAGATGGCACAATAACCAGCAATGTTGTGCCATCCCACCTCCTACACGTGGATTGTGTGAAGGGAACAGCCCTGCCCTGAGTGGTGACAATGGGGAAGGACAAGGGGAGCACAATGGGACAGGAGGGCCCACCTCTTTGCAGGGTAGAAACACAACACTCTTCTATTTTTACCCCTTGAACCGACTGTGGCATCCCTGAGCAACCACTGGGACCTCTGCCAACAACTGCACCCACCAAGCCAGTTGGGAGCTGGGAATTCTGTGCTGCACAAGATTTTGGGACCCATCTGAAAGCCACTGAGGTCAGCACTGAGAGTGCTGAGGATCTGCCACTTCCAGCAAACTGCTGAAATGTCAACACCAAACCTCGGCCCTTCCCACTGGTGAAAGGAAAAGCTCTTTCCAAAGGTTCATGTGACACCTGGAATTGCAGGAACACAAGAGGTTGGAAGGGGGTCACCAGAGACTGCAGGAAGGATGGACATAAGTCCTGTGGGGAAAGGCTGAGGGAGCTGGGGGTGTTTAGCCTGGAGAAGAGGAGGCTCAGAGGTGACCTCATCACTCTCTACAACTCCCTGAAGGGATGTTGTACCCAGGTGGGGGTTGGTCTCCTCTCGGGCAAGCAACAGTAGGACAAGGGGGTCTTGAGCTCTACCAGGGGAGGTTTAGGTTGGATATCAGAAAGAAATTCTTTGCAGAGAGAGTGCTCAGGCATTGGAATGGGCTGCCCAGAGAGAAGGTGGATTCTCCAACCCTGGAGGTGTTCAAGATGAGACTGGACGTGGCACTGAGTGCCATAATCTGGTAATCAAAGTGGGGTTGGATCAAAGGTTGGACTTGATGATCTCAGAGGTCTCTTCCAACCCAGCTGATTCTATGATTCTATGACATCTTGGAAAATCTCCTTTGTACACAGGAAGATTTTGGAGATGGGAAAGAGAAGGATCCCTGGGAGCTCCCTCACCTTCTCATGTCTCTCATCTTCCTGCAGAATCTGCCACACCAAAAGCCTGGGAGCTGCAACAGAACCCAAACCATCACAACAACTTCAGAAGGGCTGAGTAAAGGGAAGGAAGAGTAAAATCTCCATGTGGATTTGCAGCAGAATTAAATTCCTCTGTCAGTCACACAAATCCACCCAGGTCATCCAGGGTTTGCATCTTCCCTCTGGAGCAGGAAGCAGCCAAGGATTAACACAAAACAACCCCAATTTGCAGGATCACATGGCTGAGAATGTGTTGCCTCTCCAAAAAAAAAAGTCTCCAAGCCCGCATTAGACTTGCTGCTGAAACAATGCAAAGAACATGATCCCACCTCAGCAAGAATAGAAAAAGAGGAGCTATTTATTCCTAACGATTTCATTCCAGGAAAAACGAGTTTTGAATATACACTTAACATTTCAGGCAGCTCTTCCTCTGCCTGCTGAGCACTTCAGCTTGAAACAAATATAAACGTAATTTCATTTTACATACACCAACAAAATGCAAATTACCAGAGCAATAGTCTGGAGTCCTCAGCCTTTATCTCATCTGTATCCCAGTCTCCCCCTTGCAAGCAATGAATGTCTGCTCATGGATTTGCTTTTTATTTTTTTTCCCAGCCAAAGAAGTTATGCCACATTGTGTTGCTTTCCTGCTATATAAATAATGTTCACTTAACGGTGAATGCATTAGAGGACTCTGTTTCTATTGCCAGAAATATTCTCCTTTGGGGGAGAAATTTTCCATTCTTGGTCTGGGCTGAGAAACACTTTTTCTCCCCACTTGTTTCTATCTTTTCTGGATCTCTCACTCTTATTTTTAATTTTGAAGTAACAGCAATATCTCCCTGTAAGAAATTCAGGAAAAGCACAGACTTTTTCCCAACCTGTAACTAAGGCTTAATTTGGAGACTATTTATAGCCCATCTGGCAAACAGTTGAATTTCTGTGAGCAGGGCAGAAGATGAAGGTGCATCTTTCACTGTGACCAGTACAAAGCATCAGAAATGGCACAGGGAGGAGGAGGGGAAGGGAAAGAGCCCTCAAAACTTCCAAAGTTTTCACAGTGTGGCATCTGGGAAAGCAAAACACTGATGGGGATCAACATCTCCTGTGGGACTGCAGGGAGGGGGCAATGCCAGCCCACCCCATCTCCTCTCGTAGGTGCCACATACCCAGTTTGGTCCTGTTTAAACAAAGAGGTCCAGCTTGGAGTCCCAGGACACGAGTCCACCTGAGTTCTGTCCCAAATGGGACTCTGGGAGGCCTCTTTTCAGGCAGTTCCCAGCTCCTGACCAGGGGTGTAACCTCAGGGTTGAATGAGGGGAGAGGTGCAGAGAGGGAGAAGGTCTTCCCTTACTTTATCAATTTTTATCCTTTTTAGGTGTTTAGTCAAATTGCACTTTGGGACAACTGAAATAAAACCAGTTTCACAAAGAGTTTTATTCAAAGTTTTCATCAGTTCTTTTTTGTGTTTTCCCTCCACAACTCAAACTCAACATGAATCATAGAATCATAGAATAGAATCATAGAATGGATTGGGTTGGAAAAGACCTCCGAGATCATCAAGTCCAACCCTTGGGCCAACTCCAGTACCATCACCAGATCATGGCACTCAGTGCCACGGCCAAGCTCAGCTGAAAAACCTCCAGGGATGGGGAATCCACCCCCTCTCTGGGCAGCCCATTCCAATCCCTCAGCACTCTCTCTGCAAAGAATTTCTTTCTCATCTCCAACTTCAATTTCCCCTGGCAGAGCTTGAGCCCCCCGTGCCCCCTTGTCCTATTGCTGAGTGCCTGGGAGAAGAGACCAACCCCCACCTGGCCACAACTTCCCTGATGTGGCACTTCCAGACAGTGCTGAGGTCACCTCTCAGCCTCCTCTTCTCCAGCACAAACACCCCCAGCTCCCTCAGCCTCTCCCCACACCACTTGTGCTCCACTCCCTTCTCCAGCCTCGTTGCTCTTCTCTGGCCCCGCTCCAGCCCCTCAATCTCTTGCCTCAACTCAGGGGCCCACAACTCAACACAACACTCAAGGTGTGGCCTCCCCAAGGCAGAGGCCAGGGGAAGGCTCACTGCCCTGGGCCTGCTGGCCACGCTACTTTGGATCCAGGCCAGGATGCCATTGGCCTTCTTGGCCACCTGGGCACACTCTTGGCTCCTCTTGAGCTTCCTGTCCCTCAGTCCCCCCAGGTCCCTTTCTGCCTGGCTGCTCTCCAGCCACTCTGTGCCCAGCCTGGAGCGCTGCAGGGCTTGGGGGTGGCCAAAGGGCAGAACCTGCACTTGGCCTTGGTGAACTTCATCCCATTGGACATGAACACCAAGTGGCTTTTGTCAGCTTAAACAAACATGAGAAATCCTCTCGATGACACAAAGATGTTCTCTGCTTAGGATTGTTTTCTCCCTTCTCCTCCTGGAAGGAGTGCAGGATCTAGGCCAGCAGCTCCATCCACTTTCCAAGTCCTAAAAATAAACAGCCTTTCTTCCTTGCCCCTTTCTCTTCACAAGATCTCAGATGTTAAATATTCAAAAAAGCCACATATAGAAATCTGATTCATCTAATTATTCTTGGACATTTTCCTCCTAGAGCACATATATACCAAGTGAAGAAATAATACCACGAAGTTTCTTTCCTCCACAGTGCAGCTCTACCCCCAGCAACTTTAAAAAGCCCTTTTCACTACCAGATGGCAAACAGGGCTCAAAGATGGGCTGAGTGGTGGAAGGTTCAAGATGAGCATGCAGTGCAAGTTGCATAAACTGTCATCTTGGAAATAAAAAGTCCACTGACATGTTCTTTGCCACCATCACCTACGTGGTTTTGCCTTCCTCTGTGTGTGTCTGTGCATCATGAGATGAGAAGTACATGAAGTTACCAACAGGTTCAAGGGGGAAGGCTCCCACTCCATTTTATTGTTTGTAGTTTTCTGCTTTGAGGTGAAGTTTTCTGGGTGTCTGAGAGTTCTTCAGTAACTGGTGGAGTGGCAGAGCCCTGTCCTAAATCAAGGAGGGATGTCAGAAAACTCCAGTGACTTTATGAGAAGCCCTAGAAATCTTTAATTGTGGATTGGTGACGACTTGCCAGGGAATGAGCCCCTCCAGGAGAAACAAGCCTATCACTGTTCCAAAAAACCAGTGTGAAAGTATTGAGTGAAAATTAATGGTTACTTTTGTCTTTTGTGTTCCTACCCCTCCCTTTGCACTGTAAAGTAAGAACCATCCAAGTCCTCCTCATTGGGGTGTTGTGCAATGGGGTGACCTCAGCACTGTCTGGAACTGCCTGAAGGGAAGTTGTGGCCAGGTGGGGGTTGGTCTCTTCTCCCAGGCACTCAGCAATAGGACAAGGGGGCACGGGGGGCTCAAGCTCTGCCAGGGGAAATTGAAGTTGGAGAGCAGAAAGAAATTCTTTGCAGAGAGAGTGCTGAGGGATTGGAATGGGCTGCCCAGAGAGGGGGTGGATTCCCCATCCCTGGAGGCTTTTGAAGTGAGCTTGGCCGTGGCACTGAGTGCCATGATCTGGTGACGGGACTGGAGTTGGCCCAAGGGTTGGACTTGATGATCTCGAAGGTCTATTCCAACCCAATCCATTCTATGATTCCATGATCACCCCATTTCCAGCTGGGCAGAAAAGGATTTGGGGGCATCTAGTCAAGTCAGTCTGAGGATGGAGCAGGTGCCTGGTGGGATGTCCCTGCTCTAGGAGTTATCCCCACTGAGTGTTTCTGTGCTCCCAGGAAGGTCATTCCCTCCCCAGTTGTGCACAGGGCGAGACAGACCACGAGCCTTCCTCCCTACCCTGCTGCTCATCACAGGGGCAAAGCCCTGAGAGCAGAGGAAGCTGCTACACCATCCATCTTGGATCCACAATGGACATCTGTGAAAGGCCCCAGGGACAGCAGTGCTGGAGAGCTGAAATGAATGTTTGGCAGAGCCAAGAGCCCACCCGCACCCTGAGGGCACAGCAGGTGCCACCCCACCAGGCACCTGAGCTGGTGTTCACCCACTCCATGAGCTCCATCCTGGGCCTCTCACCCTCTCCACTGGTGAGCACAAGCAAGGGTGTCCCACCAGGGCTGGGCAGGGCAGGGTGGCTCTGGGCAGCCCAGCTCCTCAGGAGATGGAAACCCAGAACATTCCCCCTGTACTTGGTGCTCCAGTTCTGAGCTCCTCACTCTGAGAATTGAGGGGCTGGAGAAGGGAAGGGTCCTGTGAGGAGCAGCTGAGGGAATTGGGGTTGTTTAGCTTGGAGAAAAGGGGGCTCAGGAGGGACCTTATGGCCTTCTACAGCTCCCTGCCAGGAGGGGGGAGCCGGGGCAGGTCAGGCTCTGCTCCAGGGAACACGGACAGGAGGAGAGGAAACATCCACAGGTGGTGCCAGGAGAATTTCAGGTTGGACATCAGGAGGAATTTCTTCCTGGAAAGGGCAATTAAACATTGGAAAGGGCTGCCCAGGGAGGTTTGGAGTCCCCACCTCTGGAGGTGTCCAAGGAAGGACTGGACATGGCACTCAGCGCTCTGGGTTGGGGGACAAGGTGGGCATCAGGCACAGGGTGGGCTCGATCTCGGAGGTGTTTTCCAACCTTAATGATCCCCTGATAGATCAGAACAACTCCAGTGACCACAACTTCGGGGTGCAACCCTAAGGTTAGCCTAAGCAGGTTCAAGTTCAGCTTCTGCAGGCTGGGCCATCACTCCATAGCAGCAAGCACAGGGCAACCAGGGAGATTTACTATCAGAGAAGACATTTCATCCAAAGGCTGCATCCCTAGGGATGCTCTGACTCTCTGCTGGTCCCCATCTGCCCAGGAACTGAGGAGCACAGCAGCAGGAGAGAAATGGTTTGCTGAGTAGTTGCTATTGGATTCCCACCCACAAATTCCCCTCTAGATTTAAGTCAACCACAACATTTCAGCCACTCAAGCCAAGTTTGCCAAAACCTTTCCTTGAAGAAAAGGAATGTGGAGAACATTTTGGATGCCAACATTGTAAAATTGAAACCTTCAGGTTATTTTCTACTTGGAAGGATGTCGCAGTTTAATTTCCTCAATAAATCTGAAGTTTAAAAATTGAAGTTGAGGACATTAAAAGCTCAGAATCATCTTAATCCAGATTAGACAAAAAGGTTCCTCCTCATTCCACCCAACTGTCTTGCCTTTTAATCTGTTTTTCATCTCAAACTCAGTTCTTTCAGTGCTTTTACACGGCACGAAACAATTTCCTTGCTTTTTAAACACTACAAGCAGGCTGAAATAACAGTTATTTGCACTAACAAAGCAGTTGGGCCACGTGCATTTCCACACCTCTCAGACAGCTAAATTTAATGAGTTAATTACGTGGGGAGATTGGGGGAAACCGTAAGAAAAGCTGCACCTGGCAGTGCCCAGCCATGTCTCCTTGCCCTCTGAATAGTCCCTCCAGCCTTTCATTCACCTGCTGGAACAGCCTGTCACATCTCAGCCTGAACATTTTGTCCCTATCTTAAATCTCCGTCTGAAAAACTACAATAAATCCAAAAAAAAAAAAAAAAGGGAAAAAAAAAAAGAAAAAAGCTGAGAGATTTAATTACTTTTATCCCTGTCTGAGAGGCTCTTTCAAGTATAGCCAGGGTTCCTGGAATTGCAGTGCCAGTGCCAGGGAGAAAATGAACAGCTAGAGAAGGGCTAAAAAAATCCGCGGCTCCCGCGTGCGCGCCCGAAACGCAGCGCGACTCCAGGAATGCTGCGCTGGGAAACCTGGCAGGGACCGCTCCCCGGCAATGCCCTCCCCGAGGTGCCACCCACCCCGAGTCGGGGACTCAGAGATGTTCCTCACACGCACACAGCCCCTGCGATTCCAGGAACGCTGTGCTGGGAAGCCTCTCCCCAGCAATGCCCAACCCATCGCTGCCCTCCGAGGTGCCCACACTCTGAGTCGGGCACTCAGAGGTGCCCTCACACTCTTACAGCCCCTGCTGTTCCAAGGAAGCTGCACTGGGAAGCCTCTGGCAGGGGCCGCTCCCTGGCAATGCCCTCCCCTAGGTGCCCCCAAGCCGAGTCGGGCACTCAGAGATGCCCTCACACGCTCAGAGCCCCTGCGATTCCAAGGAGGTTGCACTGGGAAACCTGCCCGGGGCCATTGNCTCAGAGATGCCCTCACACGCTCACAGCCCCTGCGATTCCAAGGAGGCTGCGCTGGGAAGCCTGGCAGGGGCCGCTCCCCGGCAATGCCCTCCCCGAGGTGCCCCCCCGAGGTGCCCCCACCCCGACTCGGGCATTCAGAGATGCCCTGACACGCAGACAGCCCCTGCGATTCCAGGAATGCTGCGCTTGGAAACCTGGCAGGGACCGCTCCCCGGCAATGCCCTCCCCGAGGTGCCACCCGAGGTGCCCACACCCTGAGTCGGGCACTCAGAGATGCCCTCACAGGCACACATAGCCCCTGAGATTCCAAGGAAGCTGCGCTGGGAAGCCTGGCAGGGGCTGCTCCCCAGCAATGCCCTCCCCATCACTGCCCTCCACCCCGAGGTGCCACCCACCCCA
>VWZD01007224.1:100548-112668 GCA_013396695.1 Sakesphorus luctuosus | reverse complement strand
ACCCCAAGTCGGGCACTCAGAGATGCCCTCACACGCTCAGAGCCCCTGCGATTCCAAGGAGGTTGCACTGGGAAACCTGCCCGGGGCCATTGCCCGGCAATGCCCTCCCCGAGGTGCCACCCGAGGTGCCCACACCCTGAGTCGGGCACTCAGAGATGCCCTCACAGGCACACATAGCCCCTGAGATTCCAAGGAAGCTGCGCTGGGAAGCCTGGCAGGGGCTGCTCCCCAGCAATGCCCTCCCCATCACTGCCCTCTGAGGTGCCACCCACCCGAGCTGGGCACTCAGAGATGCCCTCACACACGCACACAGCCCGGAGGGTGCCAAGCAGCGAGCCCCGGGTTTTGCCGTGCTGAATTCGCGTTAATCCGAGCTCGGGGCGGGACGAGCCGCACCCGGCGCTGGAGCGGAGGATCCCTCAGCTCTGCCCAATGCCGGGCATCGCCCCGGGAGTGGCACAGCCCACCGGCCTCTCCAAGTATAAAAGCTTCCCTTGGTGATTTCCATCGAGTCACCTTCCCAGAGGCTGTGGCAGCCAAGGTGTGCCAAGCCCCGGCTCTGCACAGGATACACGAGGAGACGGGCTGTGCCAAGGGCTGGGAGTTCTCATGCCATCCCAAACTTCAGCCCGGGGATGCTGAGGGTGATGACACAGTGGCTGAAGCCCTTGCCCAGCAGGCAGCTCTGTTGAAGGGTGCCAGCTCAGTGGTTTTCTACCTGTGGCCTTCCCTTGGATGGTTCTTTTTAGCTGAGCCTGGTGAGTCCTTCAGTCAAAGCACATGGAGCAAAAACTTGTCCCACTCTGCTCTGCACTGGGAATGCCTCACCTGCAATGGGGAGGCATTTGGGAGGACACAATGGAAGGAAGAGATTGAGCCATTGGAGAGTGTCCAAAGGAGGGACATGGAGATGGGGAAGGGCCTGGAGGGGCAGCGTGTGAGGGCACTGAGGGCACTTGGGGTGTTCAGCTGGAGAAGAGGAGACTGAGGGGAGACCTCAGTGCAGGGACAACTTCCTTGGCAGGGGCAGAGGAGGGGCAGGCACTGAGCTCTGCTCTGTGGGGACCAGGGACAGCACCCAGGGAATGGCTGGAGCTGTGCCAGGGCAGGGACAGGTTGGATCTCAGGGAAAGGCTCTTCCCCCAGAGGGTGGTGGGCACTGACCAGGCTCCCCAGGGCAGTGGGCACAGCCTCAAGGCTGCCAGAGCTCCAGGAGGGTTTGGATGATGCTCTGGGGCACAGGGTGTGACTCTTGAGGATGGGCCTGTGCAGGGCTGAGAGTTGGAATTGATGATCCTTGTGGTTCCCTTCCAGCTCAGCACATTCTGTCTTTCTACGATTTCTGCTAAGGTTTTAAAGATTTTATTTGTGGGCTTGGTTTTGCTCAAACCCCTCATTTGTAGAGAGCAGATCCAGGCAGGGATGGTGAGCACCCAGAACAGCCCCAAACGTCTTACAGTTCTCAACACCTGCAACTTTACCCTGCACCTCCCAGACACCCTGCACTGCCTGGCACTTGAGTGCCAACACCACAGGACTGAGTCCCTCAGGCCTCTTGGCTGCAGCTGAGCTGCCCACACAGCTTTGGGAACACGGGCACGAGGAGCTGCATTTCACACTTCTCTTGCCTTTCTACAAACATTCCTGCAAAAAGAGAGTCTGGAGTCTCAAAGTACAACAGAAAGTGCCCAGGAGAGACCAACACCAAGGCCTTGTTTCTGCCCTGGGGAATTTGCTCTGTCCTTCTCCTCTGCTTTTTTCACACCAAGTCACTGTGGCCTCTACAGACTCCTTCCCATCCCCACCTCCATCCATCCATTCGTTCGTCCGTCCGTCCGTCCGTCCGTCCATCCATCCACCCACCCATCCATCCACCCATCCATCCATCCATCCATCCATCCATCCATCCATCCCTCCATCCATCCATCCCTCCATCCCTCCATCCCTCCATCCATCCATCCATCTATCCATCCATCCATCCGTCCATCCCTCCGTCCATCCACCCATCCCTTCATCCATCCTTTCTAATGCCACAAGGCTTCAGGTAGAGCTTTCCCAATATGTTCCCAGCTCCAGTCATGATTCCTACACCAGCAGCAGTGCCCAAGCAATGCCAGTGCTACCAAACATGAGCCACATGGGGAGGCAAGTGGCTCTGTGCCCCTCCAGCACAGCCCTGAGCAGTGTGGGCACCATCAAATCACACCCTCCCAGTCCCACCATCACACAAGCTCCTCAGCAGCCTCACAAGGTGCCCATGGGGGTCACCTTTCCATGCCATTCCCACTGCAAGGGCACTAAGCCTCACTCCATCACTGTCTGCTTTCCATGGATAAGGATGTTCCTTCACAAGCCACATTGTAGTTTAAGAACCTCTCAGCCATGGACAGAAAGTTCCTTCTCTTGCTCCTCTCCTGTCTCTAGATCTGGAGTCTGGGATTTCAGACTGGAGCTGGGACAGCAGTAAATGTGCTGGGAAAAGCTCTACCTGAAGCCTCCTGGCATTAGGATGGATGGATTAGGGTGGGGCTGGGAAGGAGCCTGTGGTGGCCACAGTGACTTGGAGTGAAGGAAGCACAGGAGAGGGACAGAGCAACTTCCCCAGGGCAGAGACAAGGCCTTGGGGTGTCTCTACTGGGCATTTTCCACCCTAATTGGAGACTCCTGTCTCCTTTTTCACAGGAATGTTTGTAAAATGGGAAGGGACTTGTGAAATCCATTGGACACATGATAAGCTCATGGGCACAGTGCTGTGCCAGCTGCAAGGAGCACCAGACACCCAGGAGGTGGCAGAACCTGCTGTGCAGCCAGTGCTGGACGAGCCAGGTCTGAAGGAGCTCCCAGAGCTCCCAGTGGGAATTTCAGCCAAGCAGCCCAACATCATCCAGAGCAGGGCAAGGGAACTACTCCCTCCCAACCCCTGGCAGTGGGTTTGCAGTGTGGTGTGGCACTGACCACTCATTCCTGACCAGTGTCTGCAGGGCTGAGAACATCCCAGCTCAGCTCTGGTCCATACAATGGGGGGAAGGTGGAGTGGAGGAAAAGGCTGCAGCTCCAAGGGGCCTGTTTTGCAAAGTCACTTTGCTTGAGCCCATCCATATTTCAGCACATCTCCAACTGAGCCCCATTAATGTAATTGATTTTTAATGGCATTCTCAAAGAAACCCTGGGAAGATTTTAACAGGCTATTAGGTGGAAATTAAGCCTCACCCAAACCTTCCCCCCCTAGGAAAAAAATATTCAAAAGATCCAGGGGAGCTGTTTCATTCCTGCATGGAAGGGCAAGGAGGTGCTGCTGGAACCTAGGGAAAAGGGGCACTAATCGCCCATTTTCCTCCCCACACACTGTTCACACCCTGTTGGAGACCAGAGGTTTGTAGTTACAAGGGAAAGTCTTCTCATCCTTCCCACACAAGCAAGACCAGAGGGCAGTCCTGGAGAGATCAGAACCAGAAGTACTGTTTGATGATCTGGAGGCCTTCCAGGTTTCACAAAATAAAATAAAATGCAAGTCCTGCTTGCTTTTGATCTCTGGGCACTGGAGGCATCAGGTGGTTGCTCAGATCTGGCCTTTGAAACCCAAATTGGTGACCCTGGCCCATGGTCACCATCGCTGGCCAGCAGTGCTGCTGTCCTGGGGAGGTTTGTGCAGCCTCCAGGGCAAAGAGGCACCAGGAAAACACTTCTCCCTTCCACTCCTTCCCAGCATGCACCATGAGACTCATCTTTTCAAACTCTACTCATGTTTCCAGCAACTCAAAGCCAGGACATTATCCTGAAGATTGACTTAGAATCACAGAATGGATTGGATTGGAAAAGACCTCCGAGATCATCAAGTCCAACCCTTGGGCCAACTCCAGTCCCGTCACCAGATCATGGCACTCAGTGCCACGGCCAAGCTCACTTCAAAAACCTCCAGGGATGGGGAATCCACCCCCTCTCTGGGCAGCCCATTCCAATCCCTCAGCACTCTCTCTGCAAAGAAGTTTTTTCTGCTCTCCAACTTCAGTTTCCCCTGGCAGAGCTTGAGCCCCCCGTGCCCCCTTGTCCTATTGCTGAGTGCCTGGGAGAAGAGACCAACCCCCACCTGGCCACAACTTCCCTGATGTGGCACTTCCAGACAGTGCTGAGGTCACCTCTCAGCCTCCTCTTCTCCAGCACAAACACCCCCAGCTCCCTCAGCCTCTCCCCACAGCACTTGTGCTCCACTCCTTTCTCCAACCTTGTTGCTCTTCTCTTCTCAGTTGGGTGGGAAGAGACCTCTGAGATCATCAAGTCCAACTTTTGATCCAATCCCACTGTGATCACCAGCCCAGGGCACAGAATGCCCTGGGCTGGTGATCACAGTGGGGTTGGATCAAGACATGTTGGATTCTCTGTCCCTGGAGGTGTTTAAGAGGACACTCAGTGCCACATCCAGTCCCTTCTCCAGCCTCGTTGCTCTTCTCTGGCCCTACTCCAGCCCATCAATCTCTTTCCTGACCTGAGGGGCCCAGAACTGAACACAACACTCAAGATGTGGCCTCACCAATGCTGGGCACAGGGGAAGGGTCACTGCCCTGGACCTGCTGGCCACGCTAGTTTTTTCACCATGGAGAACATTCCTCTTTCTCCTTGCAGATCCTTCTGCTCCAGCAAAGGTGGAGCCCCTCATTTTTATGTCCTGACAATTCTTGGGGACATTGTGACTGGAGGCATGGCACCTCCCCCAGAGGTGCCCCCCTCCCTGGGGCTCAGGGTGGCACACACCCACGGCTGCAGCTCCCTGCGTGTGGCACGGCACCGCTTTAGCACATTCCCCGTGGAACACGAACACCGTGCAAGAGGCTCCCACTCACTGTGAGGGAGCACATTATGCCTTTACCATCCCTGCTTCTGATTCAAATTCTCCTCCTGCTTGGTTTCAACTTATTTTTGCTTCTTTGGAGACATTTTAAACTCCCTTTTTCCAGCGCTGTCAGCCACCCTCCTTCACTAGGATGGCACAAAGTCGAGTACAAGCATTATCTGCGTGTTTTAAGAGGTAGAAATGTGGACACAAAGAGAAAGGCAATGGCCTAAAATCCTTTATTATCAAATTATATGGGCAGAAATGAAAAGCAGGGCCTCCAAAATCCTAGCCCATTGCTCAGTGTGCTGGACAGGAGAACCAGAACTGTATTATCCTGGTCCTGTCTCAGCCAGAGACCACAGTCTCATGTTCTTTCCCACCTTCCAATTAGAGCAGGGAAATTGGATCATGCTGAGCTTCCTTGGTCCTTTTCACCTCTTGGGAAAGTCAGGGGTTACCATAATTCTGTACCTGTTATAATTAGCTACAATGTAACTGGGAGTGAAAAAAAAACAAGCCACAGTGTTCTTTTAATAATGGACTTGGGGCATCATGGAATGGTTTGGTCTTTTCCTCAACTGGTAGCCAAGGTGAGCATTTCCAACCCCTCTTATGTTGTACCCAACCAATTTAAGGACTGGATGCGGCACTGAGTGCCATGATCTGGTGATCACAGCGGGGTTGGATCAAGGCTTGGACTTGATGATCTCAGAGGTCTCTTCCAACCCAACTGATTCTATGATTCTATAAAAATAAACAAGGTCAGGATTCATCCAGCCAGTCCAGGCCAGAAGATAAGTTTGGTCACAGAACTTCAGGAATTTGAGGTGTTTCTGCCCAAGAAGTGGGGAAATAAGGCTGAGATTTGGCATCAGAAGACAAGAAAAGTAACACTTTTCATTTCAGCACTTGTTTCTCAGGATGGAGATAATCTGAATGGATCTATGATGAGGTTATAAATGTTGTCAGCTAAAAGTTTTTGGGCTGATGCAGCATCACTTACTTGGAGAACATGGACGTGAGCTTCTGAAAAGAATAGGATTTAAAAGAAATTTAGGGAATTTGCTGGATTCTAATCTTTGTCCTGCAGCCAGAGCAGCCTGGGTGCAACAGTCCACGTCTTTATCAAGCCAAGACTTCATCTCATCTTGTCTCCAGACCTACTTCTGATGACCACCAAGAGAGGTGCTCCCCACCTCCCTCCAGCCAACACTGCAACTGACTCCACAGTGCAGGAGTAACTCGCTGCAGCTCTTGGCTCCTGTCCCTCCCCCAGTGCTGGAGGCCAGAAAAGCGGCAGAGATTTGTCTTTGGCACTGGGAGGGAGGTTTGTTAATCCTCCTGCCCAGCAGGAGAGCTTTCATGCCTGACTTCTGGCAGCTGGACATGCTTTCAGGTCTGCCTGAAGCCTCATTGAGGACAGGGCCACCCTCTGATGAGATAATTTCACCTGCCAGAACCTTCTCTCATGTTCCAAATCCTGCAAAGGGTGGAGAAAACAGCTGAGGAGGGCAAAGCAAGGCCAGGGGGATGTTCCACCTTCTCTGATGGTGCCAGACCTGACTCCTCTACAGCACCAGGACTCCTTTATCCAGGTGACATCTACACTAGTACAAACCACCCTTGCACTTGAAATGGTTCACTTTAAATGAGTGACAATTCCCAAACCCCAGTCATAGAATCACAGAATGGACTGGGTTGGAAAAGCCCTCCGAGATTATCAAGTCCAACCCTTGGGCCAACTCCAGTCCCGTCACCAGATCATGGCACTCAGTGCCACGGCCAAGCTCACTTGAAAAACCTCCAGGGAAGGGGAATCCACCCCCTCTCTGGGCAGCCCATTCCAATGCCTGAGCACTCTCTCTGCAAAGAAGTTTTTTCTGATATCCAACTTTTCTGATACCCAACCTTTGCCTGAAGCTCAGCCTTGCAGGTTTGGAGGACACCCTCAACACTGGGGGGTTGAAGTTTCTCTCCAGGCTTCAGGAGACCCTGCAGGAAGATGTTTGATCTTTCAATCAGACACCAAGCCCTGAAGTGCCCGCAATCCCACTGATGTTGTTTCATGTATGAATCCCCCAAGCTGAGCTCTGAACATCCTGTTGCATTTCACAGGTCAGGCTGGAAGAGATTTCTGCTCCAGAGTCGTGGCTCCAACATGACACAGGAGAAATGACAAGATAAAGAAAAGGACAATTATGAAACAGCCTGGTCACATTGTCACCTAACTCATTGCAGGGAGCACCAGGAGAAGGACCTAATCATCTCCTTCAAAAACCCATTTCCTCTCTGGTGAATCTGCAGATGATCTCAAGGCTCCTTTGGTCTCAAGATCCAGACCAGACCATTCCAGCTGAAGCAAATTCTTGTGATGATTTCCATGAGTTAATTACATTTCCATTAGTAAAGAAGTTCTAAAACTTCAATTTCTTCACTGATGCTTTTTGAATCCTGCCAAAATAGATAGGGAAACATGATTTCCTCTCTGCTTTTGCTTATCTATCTTGCCCTGATGAGACTTTACTCTTAATTTTAACTCTCTCAGCCTTTTCATTTCTCCTTAAATGGACATTTCTTCAACCCTTTAATCATTTTCACAGCCTTCATCCTAAGCTCCCATGCCCAAACTTTATTTAAGGAGGCTGGCTCAGGATGTTCGAGATGGGGAACTAAACCAAAAGACAGTTCAATTTTTCAGTCTCCTTTTTAATTGCAAAAGAAGCTGAGAGCTTCAATTTAAGTTCTTTTAAGCCCTCTTTGAACCAGAAACAAACTCCATCCAACTAAGTCCTTCTGATCATCAGTTCAGTTTGAGAGTTCTTCAGCACAGGGACATTTTATAGCTGCAAAAGTCTCAGTCTCCTCCAAGCAGCTCATTTGTGTCCTTCACTTCTACACCATCCCATGGACCATCAACACACTCCTAAAGGCTTGGGTTGACTCTGGGAGCTTCTTGTTCTGCAGACCCTTACAGGGAGTTTTGACACACGTGATGAGGCAGAGGAGGCTGAGCCAACTTTAGCCCCTCTCTAGAAAAATCCACAAGGAACAACCCTCAAACAGCTTTATGGCCTGGGTGTGCCACACTGAGCCACCCTCTCCTCTTTGGAGAGCCCCAGGTCCAGTTTCTATTCCCAACCTCTCCTCCTTATCCTCTCCCTGCTTAAATCCTGCACAGCCCAACATGAACTGAGCCAACTGAACCCATTATTGCCTAAACACTTGGATTTAACTCAGGAGTGACCTGAACCCCTTGCTCCAGAGGGAGGCTTTTAAAATCTACCTGGATCCCAAGAACCACCTACAGACACACACCCAGCCCTGAGCCACGTCCTGAAACCAAGACAACTCCAGCACTGATGGAATAAAATATCCCCCAGAAAAGCCTGACCTGTTTCCTGAGTGCTCCACCCTGAGATCAGTGAGCAAAACAGTTGGTTTCATTAATTAATAAAAAAAATATAGCTGGTGATTTCTCTGACCACCAAGAGGCAGGAAAATGGGCACTTTCTGTGCCAGCCACCAATGTAGCTAATGCTGCCCATGCCAGGGATCTCTCATGGGGGTTTGAAGGGCACCGTTTGAGTGGCCAAGCTCCTTTGGGAGGATCAGGGAACTTGGCAAACCCTCCAGGCCCTGATAGGTTTGATGTGTGCCACGTGAAGGAAGGAGGACTGTCCCAGCCTGAGCTGCCAGGCCTCCCCTGGGCATGAAAACTGGCCTTGCTGGGCAGTCAGGAGTCACCCAGTGCAGTCACCCTGCAGCCACTCATTCCCAACCTATCCCTTCCCTCCATCCCAGTCCACTCATATCCTTCAGCACTGAGAAGATCCAAGACAGCTGAAGTTAAGCCAAGAAATCCAATTTTGGGGTGGAAAAGCATCTTCAGGTACCCACAAATGGTTGACCCAAGGGCTTCGCTCACCTACAGAGAGACCTGGAGTCACAAATCCTGCTGGTTCCACTTCCAGCCTTGCCCTGGCCAGAACATCCCACACACCTTCTTAGTGGTTCAGCAAGAACATGAAGGAAAATCAGTTTCCCAAATCCCCTCTGATTTCCTGATGTTTTCAGAGAGCCCTGAGAAAGTCAATGGTCCCAGAGCACCCAAACCCTTTGGGCTGAGGTGTGGATCCAAGAATGTGTGTGCAAATGTGGCACTGTTGGTGCTCAGGATTAGAATATCATTAAAGTTAAGCTGATTTCCTGAATCCTCATCCTTTTCAACCATGACAGGCAGGTTCTTGTCTTCTCAGATGAGCAGGCACTTTGCTGCTCCCCTGGGAACTGGGACACAGCAGCAGGAACAACACTGGAGAAAGAGGAGTCTGAGATAACCTGCACAACTCCTCCTCATCTGATTATGGGACAGCACTCAACACCACACAGAGGGTTTGGGTATTTTGGGCTTGGGGATTTTTTTTGCTTGTTTTTAAACTAGGAAGCATTTAAAAAAAAAAATGAGCACTTCCCAGCTGCAATTTTTTTTGCTGCTTTGGTTTTGAGTTCCTGGTAGTCACACCCAGCTCCACCTCGAGAGGAGAGTGAGCAGTCCAGCAGATGCCACCTCCACATGATTCCTAGGGCAGGATCACACATTAGGAGCAGATCCCAAAGTCCAGGGCCAGTCCCCACAGTTCCCTTTGCACAGTCCAGCTGGTCCCCTACAAGGGACAATATTCCCCTGCCACCTGCCTCCCTCTGAGAGCCATGAAAAGCCAAAAGCACTGTCTGCACTCTGGACTAATGATCCTGCTGAAGGCCTGGCTATGAGGAAAGCATCTCCTTTTCCCTAGGGATGGTCACCTCAGCTTCAGGGAGATGGGAGCACCCACAAATACCATCTGACAATCCCCTGTTTGGGAGCAAAAAGCTTCAAAGGAGAACAAACAGGCACAAAACATGGGAAGCACCACAAGATGGAAACCTGAGCACTTTTGTTTCCTCTCTCTTTGGGGAAAGGCTGTTCGTTCCTGCCTCAACTTTCTGGCTCCTCATTGAGCAGCTCCATCACTTCTCAGTTCCCACACCAGGTATTCAATACCTTGCAGCCACTTCTAACAAAGCAAGAGGGAAGCACATCAATCTCATTATCTGCCTGCCCTTGAGAAGTCCTCTGACCTGAAACGTTTCTGTTTGCCACCCCCAGAGCACAGAGCCACATTCCAAGGATAATTCCTGCCAAGGAAGGGCTGTCCCCACCCTCGGGTCCTCTGAGAGTGTGTGACCATCTGCAGCCTTCCTCCAAGCACAGCCTGAGTCCTCCTCTGCCCAGGAAAGTCTCCTCCTAATTTAGCAGCCAGCCACTCAGTCACACACCCACCTGCTCCACTCAACCTCCTCTACCCACCCCCACCCAGAGCAACACAGAAAAGCCACCACAAGTGACAAAAAATAAAAGGCAGGAGCCCCAATTAACACTCCACCAGGCTCAGCATGGCCAAGGTGCCCCTTGGATGAGGGAAAGGAACCCAGAGGGCAAACATGTTCCAGTCCCAAGGAAGCTGCTGCCCCACTGGGCAAACCTGTCTGCATTAGTGCAAAAAGGGAACAGGGACATTGCCAGGTGGGTTTAGAGGCCCCAAATCCTTCCTGCCTGTCCAGAGTCTTCTTTGAAGGACACTGCTCCCTCAGCTCCCCAAGAGCCCAACCAGCCAAGGGACAGAAGAACTTCCTGTTCCAACTGAGACCTCACACAGCCCCTTCCCTCCCAGTTACAAACTCCCTCTACTCCAAAACAGCAAATTTGGAGGCTTGTCCTCCTCCCTCCCTGCCCTCACACACCAGCCAGATGTCAACACCTCGCACTCAGCAAAACAGGTGAATTCCCTTTGTCTTGTCCAGTTTCATGATTTAATGTCAGAAGGGCCCCTTGGCAAGTCTTGAATCCATCACTGGAGCAGAAAAGAAATGGAAAACAAGGCTCAGCTCCACTCAAATCCATAAAGGCTTTGCTCTTGGCATGACTCATGCACAGCACAAAGAGCAATCACTTCAGGCCATCCCCACCCAGCCTGTACAACCATGCTGAGATTTCCTCCTGCTCTTGGTGACAACCACTCAAGGTGAAGCTTGGTCCTTCTGGGCCCCTCAGTTGAGGAAAGAGGTTGAGGGGCTGGAGCGGGGCCAGAGAAGAGCAACGAGGCTGGAGAAGGGAGTGGAGCACAAGTGCTGTGGGGAGAGGCTGAGGGAGCTGGGGGTGTTTGTGCTGGAGAAGAGGAGGCTGAGAGGTGACCTCAGCACTGTCTGGAAGTGCCACATCAGGGAAGTTGTGGCCAGCTGGGGGTTGGTCTCTTCTCCCAGGCACTCAGCAATAGGACAAGGGGGCACGGGGGGCTCAAGCTCTGCCAGGGGAAATTGAAGTTGGAGAGCAGAAAAAACTTGTTTTCAGAGAGAGTGCTGAGGGATTGGAATGGGCTGCCCAGAGAGGGGGTGGATTCCCCATCCCTGGAGGTTTTTCAAGTGAGCTTGGCCGTGGCACTGAGTGCCATGATCTGGTGACAGGACTGGAGTTGGCCCAAGGGTTGGACTTGATGATCTCGGAGGTCTTTTCCAACCGAATCCATTCTATGATTCTATGATTTGCCCAGCTCCTGTTGCTGTTCAGCTTTGCTTTCTAGCACAGAAGTGCCAAAAGTTCCATATCAGGAGAGCAGAGAGGAATCTGCACTTCCCAACCTCCTTATTCCCTGGGCCTCCAGATCTGGAGCTTCTAAACAAAGCACTGAGAATACAACCTCAAGTGATGCTGCAGGGCATCCAAGGGGGGTTATTTCACTGGAATTTCAGTTTTTAAATTAATATGTTCCATGGTTGTATGCAGGTGGAAAGATCAAGGTGCTTTGAGTATAAAATCACAGAATTCCAGACTGGTTTGGGTTGGAAAGGATCTTAAAACTCATCTTGTTCCACCCGTGCCATGGGCAGGGACACCTTCCACCAGCCCAGGTTGCCCCAAGCCCTGTCCAACCTGGCCTTGGACACTCCCAGGGCTGGGGCAGCCACAGCTTCTCTGGGCACCTGTGCCAGGGCCTGCCCACCCTCACAGCCAGCAACTCCTTCCTATTATCCAATTTAAACCTACTCTCAGTTTAAAGCCATTCCCCCTTGTCCTGTCACTGCATAATATATATTCTAGTTTAAACCTTCTTAATGCACAGGAAAATGAAATAAAAAATAAAAATAATAAATAAAATAATTTAAAATTTTAAAAGTAAAAAATAAATAATTAAAAATAAAATAAAATAAAATAAAAATTATAAAAAATAAAAAGTATAACAAAATAAAAA